>VZTG01006970.1:2314378-2369192 GCA_013397845.1 Melanocharis versteri | reverse complement strand
TTTTTTTTTTTTTTTTTTTTTTTTTTTTTTTTTTTTTTTTTTTTTTTTTTTTTTTTTTTTTTTTCATTTGGAAACCATCCACAAAGTTTTGATATTTGGTACCACATGTCACGAAGGGGAAAACTTCTGTTCTACACAGGAAGGGGAGATAGGGAGAGTTTTCTTATTCCTTAACAAAGATTTCCTTCTATTTTTATTCATATGTACAAATCCAAATAATTTTTTCTGGAGTGTTCATGAAGTCTTTTGTAAAAAGAGGAGAACACACTTTGACAGAATCTTTTTGGCAATGCTTTACATTAATTGATACTTTATCCAGCAGGGAAAACCATACTGATAATCTCTGAATATTACTCTGTCCTCTTGGGCAATTCACAATCTACCCAACAATGAAGATCAGTGGAATTCCACCAACTTGCTAACCTGAAATCTTTATTTTCTAGCAAGGGAAGATATATTGATCAGCACTCTTGCACAGGATACATCGATCATACTTGTCTGCTTAGATCTAACAGCAGTGGGGAGGAGTGGGAATGTGTACAAACTTGCACGTGAAATGATAAACAGCACAGTCGTGTCTGACACAAATTTTATCACCTGGCTGGATGCTGAGGAGATTTATGGAGACAAGTTGTCTAACTGGCTGAAACGACACATAAAATCTCACTAGCTGGTCACTTAGGGAGGGGAAGCTCAGAGGAATTTTGGCCCATGCTTTTATATTTAGTGAATTCTCTTGTCACTTAACATGTTCATATAAATAATATAGCATTTTTAAAATTTCAACCTCAGGAGTATAAAACTGTCAGCCGGTATAAATGGCTGTAATAATATATGACAGCACAGTTTGGGCGAGTCAGCAAAACCGGGCTTAGAATTAACCCAGTGATTAATTTCATTGGCACCAATTGGAAAGAAAGTCAGCAAATACACTACTTTTACAGTGCCATAATCATTCAGAGAGGACCTATAGCTACATGCTTTAGGTGCTTTGAAATTTCAGTTTATTTCCTGGTGAAGCAGCAGACCATTAAAAAAAAAAAATCACAAAACCTCTTCTGGTTTTCCTCTTTATCTGTAAAATTGAAATAAAAATATTGTCTGATGCCCTTTCACCTGTAGCTTGAAACTGTGGTCTGGCTGTCATCTCATTCCACCCAGTGATGGTACCAGGGAGAATGATCCATCCAGCGTTTGGGTATTTTAGGGTATCACTATGGTTTTTTGCTGAGAGGAAAAACTGAGAGTCTCAAAGCCATTGTAACATAAAGCAGAAACCTTTTTGAGATCTCAAAAAGCACCCTCAGAACATTAACATGACCTTGTGCACTGCTGACATCTCTAGACTATCCAATTAGTAAATAAATAGCATTATCTTAATAACTTGTGCATTGGGGAACCTGCTGTCTCTTTTTATATTAAATACCAACATGCTTTAGGGAAAAAAGTGTATTTCCTTCATCGTAAACTTAAATTTGCTTCAACAGTTAGTCCACCTATATTTGGAATTCTGTCAAGCACCTGAAGAAAAGCGGCAAATACAACAACAGGATATCAGAGCAATAAATAGAGACCATGTTACAGACCAAAACTATGATAATCTCACTGAAATCCACTGACTTACAGTGATTTCAGAGAATTTTAATTTGAATTCTGATAAAATTTAAGAATAATTGAGATCATTACAGATTTCATTTTTGTCCCATGGAGTCTTCCTGTGCATCATTTATTTTAATCAATGCATATCTAAACTATAAAGCCTAAGGAAAGGAAAGAAGACAGAATGCTATTTTAATCTATTAATTCAAAGGAGATGTCTATATTATTTTCCTTTGCATCCTTAATAAGTTAAATGACATTAAAATAACTAAAATGCAATTTTTTGACTGGGGAATACTTGTCAAAAGTGTAACATCTGTTAAAGCTGGGGAAATTAACTAAATTTAGTTTATATACCTGTAAATGTCATTGAGGGGGAAAAAAAATCACACAAAAAAACCACACATACAAAACAAAACCAACAAAACCCAAAAATCCCCTAATCCTAAACCCGAGAAGCTAAAATGGAACATTTTTATGTAGAATATTTATTTTCTGCTTACTGTCCTGTGTAGTATTTATTTATTACAGACCAACAGGAAAGAAGACAGAATTTAAATGAAGATTATGGTAGGTGTCTCAGCCTTTGATTCTCAACCAAAGCGCATAAGCTCAGTCTGATTTTTAATATGAAATCTATGTGAAATACATATTTGCTGCCTTCCTTACATTATTTTACTGCTATTGCTGGCTCTTGTCAACTTCCGTTGTCAGAAATTGATTATCATGGCCAGAATACTTGTGGTATTCTTGCAATACTAAGTGGTGCTGGCTAATGCTGTGGAAAAAAAACCCCTAAAACCTCCTCTCAAAACCAGCTGCGTGTGTAAGATTTACTTCTGAACACGCACAAACTCCTGGCTAAAGCAAGCCACTTCTGAACAGGACAAGAAACAGATCAAATGGACGGCCAGGAGACAGAATGGCATTTGCTTGTGATCTAAGTAGGCAAATCTGCTCTGCAACCAACTGGAAAACTTAAACCACGATGTTTTACAAGGTATTTTTCCTTGTGAAGGAACATATTATTCACCAAGGTTTTGTAGTATAGCCAAGAAACTCCAAATCAGAATGGCTGGACAGTTGGCACCCAGTAGGCACCGCCTGGAAGTGTGAAAGCAATACCTGGATTGTGTCCAGCTCGAGGCTAGAGGTCATGGACTGGAAAAACCTCCTCTTTTTATAAAACAAACCCAGCACAGGCACTCTGGTAACAGAATAGTTCTCTGTTCAAGAACACGGGCATGTTCCAAGGAGCCTCTTGATAGTGCACTTCAATCCTGTGCCCTTGCTCCCAGGAGTTTCCCGTAGCATGAGAAGCAGATTGCAAATTTTTCCACATAGAAGGGAAACTGAAACAGGTTTGATTTCCCCTCTAGAGTTCGGGCTTTGTAATAAAAAATGTTAGAACTTGTAACAGAAACAACCCTGCAGCTCGGCCTTAAAGAGAGCACATCTGACATGATGAGTTAGCGTGGAGGTGGACACAAGGAAAATGGAACATCATTAAAATGGATTCTAATTTTGTGCGGTGTGGAATATTAGAGCAGCACATTCTCCATTTGCTCTCCCCTTCGTGCTGGAGGGGTCACCCCCGAGGTCACCCCTCCTGCTCAGGACAGACGGCGGCTTCCTGCTGGTTCCACTGCTCCACGGCCAACAGCACAACTGTGCTGGTCATTCAGGGGCAGAGAGTGTGAAATACGGAATTGTGGAGTTCTTTTTATGGAATCAAACCGTAAAGAAGATTGAAAAAATCTACACTGAGATTTTCAGTTGTTTAACTGTTTGGTTTTGGTTTTTTTTTTATGGCGCATAAGTGTCTCTGGGAGACTGAAATGCTTTTCTGGGTTGTCATGTCACCTTAAATTTTGGTGATTCAAGCATCCCAAATGACTTCCCTGAAGTACATAAAAAACCCAGCAGGAAGAGTTGAAGTAGCTACTGAATATCTCTGGATATTCAGCACAATTTAGACTCCATGAAATATAGATTTTTCAATACACCCTGTCCACAGCAATAATGCGCTGATGTTTACAACAATATGTTTGGTAATTTGTGAGCATTGCTGTAAAAAAAAAGTCAGGAAATCTGAATGTGGAGCGGATGGTGGCTGGTTTTGATGCCTTGGCTGCTCTCCTCTACCTTTATTATGCAGCTCAACGGGGTGTAAGACCAAGAAGTCTATTTCCACCTCTAGGCTGGGGTGGTTGGGCTCTAGAAGGGCACAGTTTCCTTAGGCAAACATGCAAATTGTTATCACAAACTACAAATCCCTCTTTTGTGGAATATTATTATTATTCTTCCCCAAGTCAATACCAAGGAGTAGGTGGACAACACAAGAAGGGACAAAAGCACAGACAGTGCAGTAACGAATAACAATTTTGTTTTAAAACTGTGTAAAAACGGCCTACTTTCATTTATTGTCTTCTTAATATGCACAGTTGGGCTTCCCTCATATTTATGCACTTTTGCTGATATCAACTTCTTTCCATTGAAACTGTACATACCTTTGTTGCACTGCTTCTAATGCGTAATTTATTTTGGCTAGAATAATCCTGAGCATTAGACTAAGTCAGAAAACAAATAAAACCAACATAATGAAAGTAATTTCTTTTCTATTTGATTTTCATGGGTAAGATTTAAATGTGTTTTGGGAAGATGCATAAGGACTGAAGAGACTGCTCAGAAATCATTGAAGGGAAGGTGCAGCAACCTGAGAGTCCTCTGTGCTGAGCCTTTCTCTCTCCTATGTGTGTCAAGGGCTGCCAGAAGGAGGACGGCAGCTCAAATGCCACACAAATCCTGTGGCAGGGCACAGGAGCAACGCATCAGCCTCCCAAACATCAAAAGTTATGAGCAGGGCATTAGGATTTCACAACTGTTTCTTAAAACCACTTCATACTACAGCTCCTTGGTGTGGGAGGTTATGCTTTTTTTATTCCTCTATCTTGCTTCCAAGTGCCAAGCAGTTGTATTAACTCACAAGAAAAAATAAACAGGTCAGTGCTGAACAGTAATAATCTTCCATGCAAAAGGACCATAAAGTAATTGTGAGCTATCCAAGAGCCATCCTCAAACTGAAATGCATCCATGGCCAGGATGGAAGGCAGGGAATTTGGTACAGGAGCCCTGGGGCTCCTAATAGTGATAACTCAGGATAAAGTAAAATAGGGCAGCTAATGGCAGTTCAGCCTGTGTAGGCCTCACAGAACAAGGCCTCTATAGTCAAGATAATGAAAGCAGCACATCTGGACTTTGGGCTAAAACACCACAGGAACCAAGTGCTTCCCTCACCTGAGCCATGGAGCTCTGGCTGTGTTTTGGACACATCCAGAGCCCCTGTGAGGGAGGCAGAGCAGTGCCAGGCCCAGCTCCTGGTTACTCCAAGGCCTCTGGCATGACCATCCCTCTCCATTTCCCCTCACCTTCCTGGCATCTCACATTTAGCATCTCTCCCTCCAGCCCACTGCCACTGAGGAACAGGCACATTTTGGTGCCCTTCCAACAACCAAGGCCATCGATGCGAGGTGCCAAACTGCCCTCCATGCTGCACAGAGCACCCTGCACGCAGCTTTTAGGAGCCAAATTACGTAAAATACACTGAATCACACTCAAGCTAGCACTGCATGAATAAGTAAAGTGTTCCTAGACTCCATACTTTGGGATCTGCACTGGCACATCAGCATTCACACCTCTGCCATGAGTGAGATACATGAGTATCTCAACATGAGTGAGATAAAGCAAAAACAAGCCCTGGAAAGAAGATAAAAGAAGAGCTGTTAAAAGCAAACATTCCTCTTTCATTGTGCTGTTAATTTTCTCTTTAACAGATCACATTGCCAATGTCCCCAGGGCCAGGAGATGGTCTCAGTGGTGTGTGTTTTGCAGAGCACTCAGCAGCAGCACACATAAAACCCTACCTATGTAGGACACAGCTGCTTGAAATTTCCATGCAGCCGCCAGATTTGTTTTTGTTTGGGAGGATCTCCCTGCAGTTGATGCACAGATGGAGAAGGCAGTTAACTAACAAGGATAATAATCATCCTCCATGACAGGCCCAGAGCTGAATCCAAATCGAAGGTGAGGTTTTAAGGCATGGAGTCAGTGCCCTGGCCATTAGTGAGAACACACTGTAAGAAAGGCACAACTCTCTGTTCCTGTTGGGGCTGGAGGCTCTGTTTAAGCCCTTAAGCCCAGACAGAGCTATCAGGCAGAACCATTTATTAACAGGTTATTATCCTGCTGCAGTACAGGACACACACCAAAGAGAAGCCACTGTTTGAAACCACTATTAACCTTGGTGAACAGGTGAGTTCTGTAATCATAAAAACGTGTTATCTTGGAGGCTATCAGGGCAGGGAAGGACAGTCTCTCATCTCCTCATCTCTCCTGTGATTCCAATATAAATGACACAAAATCCCTCAGAGGTGAAAGGTTTTGATATTTCTTATTTCTTTTTTTACTACACAGTGCCATTATTCCAAAGAAAAGTTTATCACACAAATGTTAGATCCATTATCTTAGTAATTGTCATTATTGTAATATTAGCTGTGAGTAGAAGGGTTGAATTGTTTGGTCTGGGTTTAGATACACATAACAATATATGAATGCTCAGGATATTTAATTTGCAGATGAAGTGGAAGCCCTCTGAGGCAGACTTTGCAGTATGTCTGGCTTCACAGTAGTGTAAAGCATGAATAGTGGGTGAAAATTATATCAAGGCACCAGAGTAACCATGAACTCTTTAGAATACTGGAATTCAAACACTTTCAAGTGCATTAAATTCCTGTTTTCAAAATGTTACATCAGCTTTTCACTATGTAGTGCGAGCTAGGGCATAAAATGTTCCCCCTCGCCCTATGAATAAGTATTCTATAGTATTAGTTTTGAAGTGCTCTCAAATAAAAGAAATCTTGAATTTTCAATCTATAGCACCAAATTAGAAGAGGAAAGGTGTTGCAGATATTTTGCAGTTAAACAGAAGCCAATTCATTCTGCTGTGAATAACTTCTGAGGCAATAATAGAAATAGAAAAATACGCATATATACAACACACCTGGCTTATCAGTTTTAAAACAATGCAGACTACAATTTCAACAGTCCCCAAACTGCAGTTTAGGTGAATTTATGATGGAGGAGATGTCTAGCTCGCCATGCTCCTTGCCTACCCAGGCACCCTCCAGGTTGGATTGTCTCCTTGTGTTTGGTCCTTTGCCAGCAGTCAAGGCTGCAACCACAGCAGAAAATCAGCTGAACCTAACTGGGATTCATGCTCCATGCAGCTTCATTGGAAAACAAAAGTTTGGATTGTTTTTTATTCTATCCAAATGGCATCAGCCACGCTTACACTGCAATCGCACGAACAGAGGACAAAGAAGGTCAGAGAATAATGAAATTATAACTCAGTGACAAAATAAGCAACAAATGAATGCATTGGCAAATCAAGCCCAACGACAGAACATTAGTCAAACAACAACAAAATGATTAATAGATTTAGGTATTCCTGGTGATGATTAAAATACCTAAATCCTGTACTTATGGACTTGATAATTTCCTGGCTGTGAGGAACAAGAGGCAGGTGGTAATTGCACCTTCTTAAAGCCAGTGGTGCAGATTTAATGGGCTCAGAGTAAAGTCCTCCTTGCTTTAAAGCCATGAGGAATGATTGCAACCTTTTCTGGCACCTATCAATAAAAAATGGGTTTGTAGTGATATTAAAAGATGAAAATCACTTTCTTTTACTTACTGACATCTCCTTTTTGAAGTTAACTTTATGATTAAAACGAGAACAGCCGCTTTTTGTCACCGCTGAAAGATGGATGGATTAAAAGCATGTATCACCACTGCAAAGAGGCTGCAGATCTTCATCAATATAAATCCACAAAGCATTTGACTGTGCCAGGGAAACATATTCTCAAATTTTCATTCCACCAAGAGATTATGGGGACTTAAAAGGCAAATAGCCATTGATTCTTATTACACAAACTGCTAAAGCAAGGAGAAAAAGCAAACATTTAAACCATTCTTTTAAAATCTCTTCCTTAACTTGTGCTTCTTCTTACTGAAGTGCTGGGCACTGCTAAAATTTTTGTGCAGTCTGTGCTATGTTTTCTGCCTTGAACTTCCTTTCATTTTGCAGATCAATCAAGCGTCTTAGAAACGATTTTGTTTTATACTGAAGCACAGGAAGCAGCATATTCCCTACTCTTGGTAGTGTGTTTTGCCACTGAAGGGCCTGTTGAGTGCTCTGAACAGCCAGGCTGTTTGTATTCCATCCTAAGGTGTCTTCCAGGCTCATTGATCAAAAAAACATGCAACAACCACAGGCTTTCCCTCCTGTGCACACTTAAGTGTGTGATAATTGTCTCTGGGGTGATTAGCCATAATTATCATAAGGTAATCATTATTACCTTAGTGCCCAGGAGCTCACACTACACACCACATCCCCTCTGTCAAGTCAGGTATTTATCTGTCACAGAAAACTTCCAATCCCTGAGGATATACAGGGAAATAGGAAGGGAAATAAGGAAATTACAGCTAATACCACGGCCAGTAGAGGAGGAACTGCCTCATGTGCCAGGACTCCGTTTCACACAGAACAATTAGGCCTCTCCATGATTTCCAGAACACCTTCTGAGTTTCTTAAAGGTGTCAAGTACCCACAATTTTTAACATAAACATATTTTTACAACATTTTTGACAAGAAATGTGAGTTAATGTTATGAATTCTAATTAACTTCAAAATAGTTACAAAAGCATAATTTATCCTGCAGTTTTCTGGATTGATCATATTTTTTTTTTCCTTGAAAACATCCATATTTAGATAACTCTCTGAGGAGACTAGAGAAGTTTTAGCACAATATTCTGAAAGTAAATTACACTGCAGCTGGTGACACACATCTCTTTTTTTAAAAAAAAAGCACATATGGATTGAGGTAAAAAACAATTTTCATGCTGCTTTACAATGGCCTGGTTTATTCCAGGCAACATTAGATGCACTTTCAAAGGTTCTGACCAGCCCCACTCATCCATCAGCTCCAGGTTATTTCCTGCCTGCTGGAAAATCTGTCCAGAGCAAACAAGAGGAGAACACCCAGGAAGAATAACAATGCACTAGGAAGAAAATTCCCTATTTGAACTCGGTGATTTCGGGAAGCACAGTCCTCTCCTTCTCCCCTGGGCATTTTCCTGCCTGGATCCACAGGTCTCCTTCATCTCAGCACCACCTTCACACGTCCAGGAAGTACTTGATCAACTGTTCTGTTTTCTCAATTTCATCAATTATCCGTGCAAGAAGAGTTCCCATTATATTATCACACTAGACACCTCTCATCCAAAAGAAGGGACTCTTCATATTTTAATTTATTTTTTAAAGAATCATGTATTCTTTTGTCTTAATTTCCAGTGATTATTTTAGACCTTTACCACAATGGATTATTTTATTTATTTTTTTTTTTTGGAATACCGAACTCTAATTCTATAATATATTGTCTGACCTTTCCTAAAGTAAACAAATTTATGTACAGCATGGATTTAGTGGAGGTTTCTGCAACTCTCTTCTTAAAACACATCAGCATGGGAAAACAACAAAACCTATTTTTGTATTTAAAACAGGCAGAATCTGTGGTGTTTTGCTAAAGAGCTTATATCAAATTGGTTTTAAAATTCACCTTTGACTTTTTAATTTACAAATATTCTATCTAGCCTTCTGTACACAGCAAAATTTAAAAACATCTAGATTAGTTTGTATTAAAAACTCCACAACTTGTTGGCTAATGGCTATTAAGAAATAACAAAATCAATTTTCATGTTATGTTTCTCCCACACACATTTTTTTCTCCCCCAAAAACGTCCTTTTTAACACCCAGATTCAAGTACAAGCAATGTTTAGCACTATAATCAACATTTCCAAGCTACCTGCCAGCAGAACTCACAGTGCTGAACATCGGCATTGTCAGCTCCTTGGAAACCTTGGACATATTTTACATAGTCCAAACAGATTATTGTCTCCATTTATAATCCTTCCCTGCAGGGAGGGGAGCTCCTGGACAGAAATTCGGGATAAAACACGCATTACAGCTGAAGAAGATCCCTGCACAGTAGGTGCTGTGCCCAAAATCAGCACGGGATGCCTGAGCTGAGCCCACCTCTCCTGGAGGCAAATGCCACCAGCAGGGATGAAACAAGAAATTACAAAAAAACCTCCAACCAAAACCAAAGAAACACCCAGTAATTTCTATCTGAACGAATGTTTTCAGATTTTACTTGCTCATCCAGACCCCAACATCAAACGAAGCACCATAAAAATTCTGGACAATGCAAAGATTTACTAAACTGCCGCAGCTTTTCTGTGCTCCTACCACCAGAAACGCCCTCAGCACAAGACAATAACGAATCACACCAAGAATTAGTGGCTAACAACTCTTTCTGAAGGCAGATAAACTATTTTGGAAGTCTAGAATTCCTAATCACACTCTTTGTCAATCCCTAAGTGCACAGCTGTGCTTTCATTAGGGGAAAAAGACCGATGTGAGCAGCACTTCCGCAGCTGAAGCCAGAAGCAGAGGCCTGCAGATGTACCCGTTAACAAGAATTGTATTTCACTCACATTACTTTTAGTTGGAGGATAATGCTAACTCGTGCTAACACAAGCCAACAGCAATCCCTACTTTTTTTTACAGTCCATATATTGAAAAGAGCTCCCTGGGTCCCTTGGTGAACACCAGCAGTGGTGCTACAAGACCAACAGACTGATTTTCCATATGCCAGTACTGGAGGGATGAATCCTTCCAAAGCACCCTGCTCCCTGTTCTCAGGATGCACAGGAATGTTTTCAGAGCTGGTGTCCACAACCACCCAATCCCTGTGCAGCTCTCTGTGCCTTCACATCCTGCCCAGCTTCCCTCTCCAGCTGCGTGCTGGGAACTGGATAAGATTTATGTACATCCCTAGGGGTGTATCATACAGGGTACATATATCCTTTATATACGTCAAGGGCTCTTTCTGACTTTGGGGTGAGCCTCAGAAAATCTCAGGAATTTTCCAAATGGCTCCTCTCAGCTCTAGACACCTTTGGCATCAGAAGGAAAAAAAAAAAAAAAGTATTACAAGTAATGAATAGACCTTTAAAGAGATGTAAATCACGGGATTGCAAATTTCTGCATTTAACATGAAACTCGTATCCCAAAAATGTAATAGTTTTTGCACTGGAATGATTCATGTCTTTGCTGCAGTTTCAAGAAAACATCAAGAAATCTCTCACATATCGGTGGACTTCAAAATAAAAAGTTTTCTAACAGCAGAAAGGCTGATTCTTCATGAGGATCATGCAAGGGCATCTTTTTTTGCCTTTCAACTGGTTCTCCTTTGGAAACCCAAACAGGACACGAGTGTAGGACCCAATAACATTTTCAGCTGGAGAAGGACCCTCCACGATCCCCGTTTTCCTTGAGCTGAACTGTATCCCGCATCACGTCACTAAAAGCCACTCTGCTATTTAAAGCTTATTTTTTTCCCCATTAAGCCCAGGAGAGAGAAATTATAGTTTGAAGAGCACAGTGCTTTATCCTTTAATAACAGACATTGTGGCCAACATCAGATTTGGTTTGGGTTTGTTTGGGGTTTTTTTCTTCACTAAAAATCGAAACATCCAGCTCCCACGGGAAGGGCAGGATGCATTCCCAGGTTTTCCTGAAGGGCCCACTTCACATTTGTTTGCACATAGCACATTCATGTTTACCACAAAACAGAAGTATGGGCCCAAAACAGTGTCCACTTAAATTTATGGGTAATTCACTGATTACTTTTTAACATAAATTATAAGTGTCAGCTCATGGCAGAAAGCAGAACAGTTGTGCCTCACAAAAGTATTTTTAGTTACGATGTACCTTAAATGTGAGTCCTCCGGATGTCTGAACAGTTTTGTTTTAATGTAACTGTGCTCATTTTATGTAACATTTTGCAGAACAGAACTTATTCCCATTCTTTTTTATCCTCCTGATGCCACTATGTGCCATTAGTCTGAGAATGTAAAATTATACTCATGTCTTTCCTGTAGAAACCTAAAAGTTACCTGCACATAAATGTTTCATGCAATTCTGCTTCATTGTCTTTCAGTGAATTAAAAAAGCTCAATTTCCTAAAAAGACAACCGAATGTTCTTCTACTTCAGAATTGTGAACTTTCTTTTTCTTTTTTTATTTGTAAGCTGGACTCATCTCTGCCGAAATTCTAGGAGATGCACATCATCAAGAAAGAGAAAAAGTCAATTAAACAAGTAGCAGGTCCTCCATCTGATGCATAGTTTTGAAAGAGCTGATGAAATATGCAGGACCATTAGAAAATAAAAAGTACCTTAGACAGCAACTAATTGTGCTGAATTGCCTGCTGGTAATTAAACAGGGCATTTGTTTAAAAGACCATATTTAGTTCTTAATGAGTGAGGATTTTGACCTTCTGTATAATGGGTCTAAGATGTTTTTGGGGCTTAAGCTACTATGAATGATTCTTTTATTTTAAAACACAGACATTTTCTCCCTTACTGATCTTGCTCTGGGAATGTGACATCAGCTGTTGTGGAATCTCAGTCACATCAATGTGAAAACCAAGCAGAAAAGTCAGAAAAGTGTCACTGTGAACGGGATAAACCTTTTAGTGGAATCATAATCTGGATTGATGCTAATTTCTCCTCGTTTTTAATCCTAAATGGCCAACACTTCCTTTGGGAAGATGGACACTGATCATTTGTTCCAGTAATCCATCCCATGTACAAGATACCTTACCTTCCAAACAGCATTTCTGATACTTTGCTACATGTTACTGGATTTTAAGAAGGACTAGATATTCAGAGAACATTTCAGAAAGATACTAAATGTAGTCTCAGAAAGTTTGATTTCATAGGATCTGTTCTACCAGGATATCCCACCCCTAGAAAGAGCCACTCAGAGAGCAGCCAATGCAACTACAGCAGCCTTTTTCAACAGCTGAGTGTCAGAAAATATCAATGATTTGCAGAGAGCGGGTCATGGTCACATCCTGAGCTTTAAATATGGCTCATTCCTCTCCAGATAGAGCAGTTTCCTTGCGTTTCTTAAATTTTTTATATTTTTTTTCCCCCCACGTGTAAATGCTTAGAGCACCTGAATACAAGCGATTAAAAAAATTACGCACTTTTTTTTAGCCTAAACCCAAGGAAATGCTGCCATTCATTCCAGTACGACTCAGGTCTCACCAGAACTATTCTTTTTTTCCCTTCTTGCACACAGCTTATATCCTATCACCCACGCACAGCAGCAGTGCTTTCAACACACCCATTTTCACAATAGATAAAACATTTTTAGGTTATGGAATCTCCTGGAAAACTCTCTATTTTCTTATCTGAGTCAATGCACCGGGAGCACATTCCTATTCTTTGATGGACAGAGTTGCAGAGGACACTGGTTTAAAGCAGGTCTGCTTGACAATCCCTCACATAAAGGATTATCCTGAACCTTGCTATTGACCGGGCTCTGTGTTTCCCCAGCTTTCTGTTTCCACTTGATTGCTTCCAGGTACTCTTTTTCCCCCTTTTCCCTACAATTTTTAACTTATTCCATATCATCTCACAGTATTTTAATCTGTACATTTGACATATAACTAAAATCATATGCATTCCTGCAGTGAGTTAAAGATTAAGTTACACTTCTGTAGATTTTTGTGGAGAAAAGATGACTGGAATCTGAGAGGGTATAATGAATTCTGCAAATCAGTTTTTGTACGCTCTGTGCATGTTCTTGCTTCTGAGTGGAAGAGCAAGAGTAATTTCTCAATGTGTCAAAGCAAACTCCTTCACACCACTGAGTAGTATCAATCTCACTTAAAATTCCTGGTGACATCCTGACTTGTTTATCATAGTCTCAGAAATGATGGCAGATTTTAATTTTTAAACTATATTACACAGTTTGAGAACGACTTAGGCTTTTGGATTATACAGTTCCATGAGCTTAAAATTGAAAAACCCAAGAAGTGGGGAACGGTAAGGAAGTAAAGCCCTGGTCTGGAAGAAAAAAATGTGAGTTCTCCTCATTTCAGCTATGAATCCTAGTGTGTGAAAAGGCAGAATCTGTTTTGTTCTGTGCCCAGGTGGTCAGGCAGGTGGATGCTGTGCAGAGGCATCTGCATTCCAGGTGGGAATACTCCGACCCCAGCTCCCAGAATTTACCACTTTGGTTAACAACACACAACTAATTGCTGAGGTGGGAACAAGTGAGAGACCAGAACTCACTCTTCAAATGCAAATGAACGCTCCTGGAGCTTCAAGTACTTGCTGCAATAAATGTTTAACTGTTTAGGGCTCCGGGAAAATAGCCCTGAGGAGCAGAAGTACCCCCTTCACAGAACAGATGTAGTTTCCTTATTTGTTTATCCACCTTGGGAAGGAAGATAAGGAGCTGCGAAGTCAAATCCCCTCAGGCAAGGAGTGGAAGAACTTGAAACCAATCTCATAATGTAGCTTGGCTGAGGGCTCCCAGGGCAGGAAACTGACAACTGCACTTCTGACAAATTATGTGATGCTAGCCCCAGAATTTGCTCTTTTCTTTCTTCTTCTCTGTCTCCAATTTGATACCATTCTGTAAATTTAGGCTGACATTATAAATTGCTCTAGGAGGACCAAAATCACGTTTTTCAGCACACATGCCTGTCACTTGGTTTTTGGTTTTGTTTTTTTTTTTTCTCACTTCAAACACCAGGTTGCCCAATTATTTTAACACTGTTGAATGAAGCAATGAATAGGCAAATAATGTTCCAGGAGAAAGAGAACATGGAAATTTAATGACATGTTTTATTGATGGGCAGATGCCTCAGATGTGTTTTTCTTCAGCAGATCTAATTTTGCTATTAGTTAATGTAAGAAATAGTAATTAAATTCTCACACTAGAGGTCTAAATTGAATAGTTTCTGTATATCCTGAAAGAAAAAGAGAAAAAAATGCCCAAGAGGAAACTGAAAAAAACCCCATTATTCCTTCTAAGTAAGATTTCAGGATGTCTAAGCTATTCTATCTTCCCAAATATTGGTGGTGATAGCTGAAGACAGACTCTGTGCTGTCGTTCTCCCTCTGCCTCAAGGTTACCAGTGCTTCACAAGCATTTGGTGTCAGGCCCCAGCGTCTCCTGGGTGAAAAGCTGTCTCTGGTGCCTGGATATTGAAAATGCAGATAGGATTTACTCTGTGATGTGAACTAACGGCAGCCAGGCAGCAGCTACAATTCCTGCTTGCGGGCTGAGTTTAGGAGTGTCAGGGTTTTCTGCCATGTGAATATGTCTGGAACTCCTGAAACAGAGATTATGCCCAGAGTATTTATCTTCATGAAAATCCCTTGAGATTTATTCATACAAAAAGCCTGTTGCATTTCTTACTCCTTAAGGAGTTGTATTAGCTTATTAGTTTATTAACAGAGAAAAATGAGCAGGTAATCCTACATATTAATCAACAGAAAGGTAATAAAAAGTGTTGAGTAAAACTGAAAAGGAGATGTTCATAGTACGAGTTTAAATGTTTTTTTTCTCAACAGAGAGCAGCCTCAAAACAGCAACAGCAGGCAACAACAACAGCAGGCAACAATAAATAGCATTTAACCTAAATCCTTGGGAAGTAGAACAAAGATTTCTCAGATCATTCCATCTCATCCCCTGTCTCACTGCTGTAGCTGCTTTCCTCAGGTTTCTGCATCCTGTCCATGAACCAGTTACCGACCACTACCTGGCCCTCTTAACTACCACCATCTTGTCTAAAACAGGACAGATTAACATCTCTGCTACACATTGTGCATTTTATTGGGCAATGGAATGATAGAAAACCCGAAATATTCGAGTTCTAATCTTTACTCCTCTTTTTCATAATGTAGAACTCCATGGATCAAGCATCCAGGACTGCATTTGCCATGGCAAGCATGGTTTCTGTGCCCTGAAGAAAGCGTGTGTATTTAAACGTGCGTGCTAAAAAACTGACCAGAATTCATATTCAGGGAGGCCCGACCTGACCAACACTTCATTTTGCCAGTAAGGAGCAGTATCCAACATTTTCTCTCAGGAAGATGGATACAGCAACTGAAATGGAAATACTGATTGGGAGCAGGCAGGACATGCATTGCTCCGCCAATGGACAAGATCACAACACTGTCTACAAACCATCCGCCACATAATGATCTGCTATCAGATACTATCATCATATATGGCCAAACATTTAAATCCTACACTTAATCTGCCACAGAGACAATGCTGATACCTTCACGACAGTGCTCATTTGTGAATTCTAGCCTAAAAAATCTCTTCAGCAGCAGCCCATCAAGGTAGGTTGAAATCACATCACTCAAATGTCTTCCTCCGCTCATTCCCCCACCAGCCTCCTCTAATTTGCTTTGCTGCTAAAGGATTTTGTGATGGAAAGTTATTAAATCACCAAGCCCATGACTTCTTTGTCTTGACAGTAGGATAGACTAAATGACCTTGGCTAATTTCAATGAGTCACATCATGCACTATTGAGGCAAAATATAGGAAAGACAGTAATACACAAGAAATTGGATGTTTGGATGGTGAAATGAGGAGATATCATAATACTAAACAACGCAAATTAAGCCTTCAGCCAGACAAATTGATTTCTTTTCTAGCAGCTCTGTTCCAAAGTAAAAACACCCAACTGTTTTATTTTAATGCCCACACTTTTTTCTCTTTTCGGCCTCATAACCCAAATGAAAACCTTGATGCAGAATGCAGAGTGGTTGCAGTGGGAATCATTCCAAATGTTACCTGATGGTTTCAGCAGCCCCACATAAGGAGCTCTGGGAGATTTCCTGGGCATTCAAGGATTCCATAACCTCATGTGACACTTTGTACATCACAGCCTTAAAGGATGAGTGATTTAAAGCTTGTCAGAATAAATCACATGAGTTCCCAGGGAATTCTCTTGCAGGTGTGCACTACTTCCAGAAAAAGTCTCATGAGAAAATGGAGGGACATTTATAAATCTTGACTATTTTGTTGGTTTTGGTTTGTTTGTTTGTGTTTTGTTTTTTTGGGGTTTTTTTGGGGTTTTTTTTGGGTTTTTTTGTTTTTTTGGTTTTTTTGGTTTTTTTTTGTTTTGTTTTGTTTTTTGTTTTTTTGTTTTTTNTTTTTTTTTTTCTGATTACCTTGTTCCACAACTTCACTAGAAAGAAAAAAAAAAGACTGGGATCTAAATGTAGGTCCATATCTTTCAGTTTTATAACTTTGCCTCATCCTTGAAAGGTCTGAATTTTCCTTAAATTTCTGAAATTTGTATTTTCCCCTCTGGTAAATACTACTTAAAATTTCCCAGTGTTCCATCTGTAGAAAGACCAGAACAAAACATGATTCAGTAATTGCAGCATTTATCTTCATCTTCTGATAACAATTCATTCAAAACGCCTAAACAGAAAATAATACTCTGATTATAGGCTGCTCAAACAGAACAACTTTTGGCCAAAACTTCTCAGTGTGTGTTCTGCAGTTTTTTTAATACTAAATTATCTGGAGTTTGCCTCTGAATATTTTATTGATTAGAGACTTCAGAGATTATGGTTGAGATCACAGCTAATAAAGATCCAGATAATCTGAAGACTTGGAAGGATTCTATTTGCACTGGCAATTTTTTTGCAGTATTCTTTTAGCATTTTCTGACTGGAATATCTAAAATTTTAGCACAGATATTCCAGGAGCTACTAAATAATAACTAACTTGAAAAAGGAGATCTCCATATTCTGTAGAAGTTTTAGTTTCCTATAGCTCTAACCCAGAGACAGACCAAACCCTAATTTTGGCACACCACTTTCAATTTTGTGCCATATACAGATATATAAAGCACTGATTTATAAAACTGTACAGCTCACCTCTGCAGCCCTATAAAAAAAATCTTTACTAAGATTCATGGGAATGTAATTTTAATTCTCTAGAACTTATCTTAATAATTATATCTAATGCTTTACGTACTCAAGACCAGGTCACTCCAACTAACCCACGACAGATATTTGCTTGAGCCGTTCCTAAAACTTTAGGGAAAGAAAAAAAAATTAAAAAATAGAAGTATTTTAATCTTCAAAAGACCTCAAAATCAGATTGGGACAAGCTTCAGCCACATGACCCCAGCTTTAACTGACCAGAACCAGAGGCAGAGCCAGCCCCAGCCCCATACTGGAAAGACTTGGAGCTAAATAGTTCAGTTTGCAATAATTTGGCAGCTCCCCTGGGGCAGGAGAGTTCTCAGCTCACCGCTCAGCTGAGCTGTAAAAGTGGCTGCAAATGCAGCTGAAATGAAGGCCTGGCTCTCAAAAGAAGCCTGAAGAAGTGTGTCAAAGAAAGAAGCTTAATTGCCAGGAGCAGATCTGGAGCAGTCTTCCACGGGAACTACTCAAGCCTGGCTCCAGTTTTGGCATTGGTAAATTTTATCTGAGCCTTATCAACCCTCCAAGGAGCTGATGGGCCTGAACTCCCCCACTGAGCAGGGCTGGATTGTGGTGGAATAATTGGAATTATCAGAAAGCTGAACAGCCCCAGTATAAGCTTTATAGGAGGGATTAGCAAATATTTTGATTCCTCTCGTATTCACCCTCTCTAAAGCATTCTTCAATTAGAAAAAAAAATGAAAAGGAATCCAAAATTACTAAATACAGATGTCTTATCACTATTATAGGCTCTGAGGTTCAAATCTAGTGAATTACACACCCCTTTCTCCTCTGAAGGACATTGGAACACATAATGTGAAACAACCATACATAATAAAACATTTTTTATTTCCTATTGCCACAACCTCTCCTGAATTTATGCACTACATTCACCAGCAAAAATGCATATGTGCCCGAAATAAAAGATGATAATATAGGAATGTCATTGTATTTACTACTATTTCCTTGAAATTCCCCATACATTACCATTTCACACCGGAAATATGACCATATTTTCCCCTGCCAGGGAAAGGTGCAGGCCTGAATACATCTCTAAAGGATCATTAGTAATGAATTAGCGTGAGAATGTTAAATTTAGAGAAAGAAATTAGAATAGCTCCACTTACTGGATGCTTATACTCCATTAGTTCTTAAGATTTCACCCCCTTGGAGTTACCTGTGGTCAGAAATGGGCTTTGCCCTGGTGACACCCCCATATTTCAAACCACAACTGATTTTCCTGGTGCTTGGACTGTGACTTATTTACACAGCACTATCAGTGTCCCCAACAATAGATTATTTTAACACAGCTCTGTGACCAACTGGGCTGTTTGCAATCGAGTATTGAAAATTGCTGTTGGCTTCCTCAATCACGAATTTCACACGAACACTGTTAATTAGAGCAGAATTGATAATGCCACTCTTGTGAGTTATATAAAGAAAAAGCTAATGATTTAGCTGGATATCTGAAGTAACTTTGCAACTTTTAGCCACAGAAATGAGTTCAACTTATGACTTGCGTGTTCGAGACTCAGAAAGTAAAGAAGAATAACTCAAAGGTTACACAAGCATTTTTCTGATATATAGATACACATACAGAGAGAGAGAATACTTACAGCTACAAGGAACTCATACCAAATATTTAATACATAGGAATGTAACATAATGACACTTTAGTGGCAGTTGTTTGTAAGAAACTACAAGATCATAATGTAAAATTATGGTTTTCTACACTCTTTGGTTCTGTTGACAGAAATGTGTCCAGTGACAATTTCAATACTGCCCCCAATAAGCAAGTAAAAATATGCAATTGCCACAAAAATTAATATTAATGAGTTGTTAACCATTTACTCATGAGGAGGTACTGTGACACTTCATTATGTAGGTGTTCCGTGTGGCCTAGCAGAAGTGTTTGTTTAGAATGCTTTACCTAATTCTATGGTGATTTGTTAAAGAAGACATTAATTTTTCCAATGGGCAGTTTTCAGATTCATATAGGGTAGTAAAGAAAGGAGAGGGAATAAACATGAACCTTACAAGGTGTATCTGAGCATAAATTAAAAGGACATGAAAAAAGATTCATGGTATTTTATGTACTATCACGTTCCAAAGTACAGGACACATGTATAATTAAAAAAACAAATATATTTCATTTCCACGAACATAGGATTTTACTTTTAATCTATATATTTTTTTCTGATTCCATTAATCTCATGGTTTAAACACTTCAAATACAATAAAAATATAAGAGAATTTTAACATAATAATTATTCAGCACTGGAAGTTTTTATCCTTTGCCATTTAATCCAGAGTAATTTATTAAAAAAAACCATGAAATATTGAAGAACGTACATTTAAACAGAACTTAACGGATCAATACTGTTCTCTGAAAAACACTCACCTGCAGTTTCAGAAAGTTTCATACAGGCTAAACACTGCTTTGGCCAGTTTAACTCCTGGGGTTTATTTTGGATGCTTGGTCCAGTGCTAAAACCAATATGCTGACACAAATTTTGATTTTGTGTAATGCTCATTGAACAAGGACTATAAAACAGTTGAGCCTTCAAGAAAAGAAACGATTCCTATCACTGTGAATAGGAATTTTCATATATTTTATGACAGCCTGTATCCTCATCTGGTTATATAAAAATAACTATTTGTAGTTTTGTGAAGTCAGCAGTATTGTACTGATTAATTCCAGATGGCATTTTTTTCTTTTCTTTTTTTTTTTTTTTTCCTTGTGGCTTATTTTTGGTGTGGGCTTAGATTTTACTCTGACAGCTCTGAAAATATGTTCGCATGAAATTTTAAATTCCAATTTAACTTTCTGAACTCTACCATTAATTGTATCTTTCACTGTATATTGTCATATTGGATTGCAGCAGAAGTCCCAGGACCTGTCTCTGAGTTTCTGCTTTGGAACATGAGATCTGTTGAGCATCATCAACAATCACTCATCTGGAAATCTAAATTCATTCATCTGATTAAAAATAACTGACTCAAGGTACCCAAGATTTGGCCCTATAACTGTGCCCAAGGCAGACCTCAAAAAGTCATCTCAGTAGAGCTGAAATATTAAATAGTTGACCTTCACCAATTTCTATTCAAGATTTCTCATTGCCAGAACTTGGTGACTACACTATTGAACGGTAGATTATTTGCATAAAATCCTCCTGAAACAAAGTCCTCCATGCAAAATAATGCTCATAGCAAATTTGATATATTTTTCAGTGGTTTTCTTTGGGTTTTTTTTATTTTTTTTAATAGAAGTTAGAAGGAAAAAAAAATCATCTTGGCAAACAGTGTGCTGCCCAACTTTTGCTCAGTAAAGAGTTTCCTCATCCTTCCTTTGATAGAAGAGTTTCCATCATACAAGTTTAGAAAGCAATGCAGGAAAAGTCTGAAAATCTCTGTGTGCTTTTTACTTGCATTTTGTTCACGCAAAATATTTTTTTTTAAATTAACTTGAAACGCATATTAAAATAAGCTTCTATCCGTTTGCTTTTGGTTGTTTTACACACACGCACGTATACCTACATGTATTCCCAAGGAGTAAATTCTGGTTCTCTTTGGGCTCAAAAGAGAAAATAGAGTGGAAGATTTGAGGCTAAAGCAATTTTCACTCACCCCTGCAATGAACTCCCTCGTCGTAGCCATCGGAGCAGTCGTAGACCCCGTTGCAGAGCTGGGACAAGTGGATGCATTTGTTGGTACCAATGCAGCTGATGAAATTCGGGCTGCACTTGAAATCTGCTTCCTCAGGACCTAAAGAACAGATGGAAATTTATTACATGTGTTTTTACATCCACAATAAGGCAAAGAAAGTTCTGCACCTTGTTTCCTTTTTAAAGCCAAGGGCAACGCTCTATGTATTAGTGCATTTTTTAGATTTTGTTCATTTTGCAGATTTTGCAGCCTTGTCATCACACATAAAGTCATCAAGAAATGATTAGTGCAATTACAAGGAAATCAATGGCTCAGAGGATTATTTCCTGAAATACAGGTGTTTTACAGTTGCTAAAATAACCTTTTCAGGCACTAAAAAGCATCACAAGATTTTCAATTGTCCTGTGAATATCCTATCAAGAGTCATTTCAAGAGTAATAGGTACCAGTATTTACTTCCACTGTTGTGCTATGCAGATAATTGTGGATACTTATGAAAATACATATAAATGTCACATATTTGTGGCTGCATTCAATCAGAGAAACTTGCTCCAGCCCAGGAGACTGCCTCAGAAGCTGCACAGTCCAGGATGGAAAGGGGAGGATAGGGATGCTGTGATTGCTCCCTTTGGGATACCATCCCAGCTGCAAGCACTTATCTCTGTCCCCTTTTCCCTGAAGTGTTTGGTTCAGGGAGCTTTGAGGGAGTTTAGGGGCTCTGGAGAATCTCTTTTGTTTATCTCTTAGAAAGGGTTCTGACTGATAAAAAAACCCCACAATTCCACATTATATTTGAGATTTTTAACACAGCGAAGAACACTTAGAGGTCTGAAGGGTTCAGCTCATTTAAAAGGTTGAACAATAATTTATACATTGTATATCATTCCATAAAGACCAAAGGGGTGGAAATTTTTCAGGAAAACAACCTAAACTTCCTTGATAGCTCGTGTTGGAGCCTTGGCTCTGTGCTGAACTCTGGCAGCTCGTATCCTTCAGGGAAATCTCTCCTTGAATGCACGGTGCTCAAGTGCAAGATGTTTTTACCTCCTTCGAGGCACTGACTCCAAGAGGAAGAACAGAAATCACTGGCAGTAGCTGAAAGCTTCCTAATAAGTTGGAAAATCTCAGTTTTGTCAGGTCTTGTCTCTTGGAGTCAGCAGGACAAACCATTTGAGGGGAATCTACAACTTCTACAACAAACGGAGATACCTCAGCACAGACCACTAAATAAAAAATCTAATATACAAAATTTGCCCCAGTCAGAAAACTCCCACCAGCACGGGGCAGTGCTCCCCTTCTCGAAGAAAAGCATGAGCCCCTAACAGGGCACATCCCCTGTGCAGGAAAATGGAATGTACAGCAGCCTGCTCCCCTACTCTGACCTCCCAGCTCCACACTTTGCACCCATGGAAGGACACCAATGGCATCCTTGAGGAATTCCTGATTAACGGGGACATACCCAGGGATGAAAAGGTAATGCTTGTGGGGATGAATGTACCTTGTCTCAAACGATTTGTGTGCTCCCAGGATGAAACATAAACTATTCTCACCATGCTCTGGGTTAAATACACATGAATCAAAGGTAGAGGGATTAAAATATTTCACGAAGAAAACATATTCCCTGTATTTTTCAGAGAAATATAAGGAAAAAATAACAGCAGAACATTGCAAGTTGATCAAAATGTATCCTAGATGTCAGGATTTGAAGACTATGGTAATGAGAAACAGAGAACCAGGGAGTTTGGGTTTTGGGCATTTCACTCCTCTTTTTGTGCCCTGGAGGTAATTCTTTTCATGCCGTGAAGCATCCCGTGCACATGAAGCTCCCTACAGCACCCACAGCCCCTGGCAGTGCCAGGCACTCCTCCAGGACTGGTTTGACTCTGCAGATCCTTCAAGGAAGAACATAAATAAAGCAGCCCAATGCTCAGTGTCAGGTAGGTCATATAAAACCACAAGGTTTAATTTGATTCCTATTTCAGCTGCATCAGGACTTGAAGGCACCTCACACGTAACAAAACCAAATTAATTTTCCGATTTGCCAGTAATAACTTGCTTATTCTTTGTGTTAAAGCATCTGTGATAGAATGTGAGGAGTGAAAAAGGTTTTTTCTCCTAAAACAGACAGCATTCATTAAAAAAAAAAAAAAATTAGATCTGTGAAGCACGTGAACCATGGTACCTGCATTACTATAAACAAACCCTAGATCACTAGAGGGCTTTCATACCTAATCAAACAGAAAACTTGAGATCTGTGACCAAAATTATATAAACATATTTACATATATCTCAAATTTAATAAGTGAAAGAAGGAATCTCTTAATTAACATATTAAACCTTAATAGAGTAGCCTGATATGCTCTTGTCTATAAAGTTTTTTATTTGAGGCTACTAGCTTTGAAAATACGAAATTCCTTCAGGACACGAACATTGTGCAATTCTAAATATATTCTCTAACTCAAACTATTAGTAGGGGAGATTGCTAATTAGAATTCTTTGATTGGCAACATAGCATGGGACACTGGAAAACACTCCAGGAAATATTACTCAAATTGTTTTGGTTTTGAGAGAAATTTTGTGCACCACTTGTGAAAGCAGAAGATTGGAAGTGATTCCCTTATTTGTGTGATTAAGATAAATTCATTTGTACTTTTGCTTATTACAAGCATGATGCTTTGGAAGGCAACTTGACTTAAAAATGAAGATGAGCTTCAGTCCCAAAAGCCCTGTTTTATAGAAGCTTTGCGACTTATTTTGTCTGCAAAATAACTCTAAATGGTAATAAGTCTCAACCACCAACACCAGTGAAATAAGACAGCAGGTTCCAAGGCCTCCCTGCCCACAATTTCCACCACCTCTACTGAAAAAAAAAAAAAAAAAAAAAAAAAAAAAAAGCCAAACCAAGCTGCATGTTGTGATGCCTTTGAAGCAGCACTTGCTTCTCCCACTGAATCCTTCCCAGCTGCTGCACTTTCTGAAATGTCTAATGCAAATAAAGAAGAGTAGCTTTTTATCTTGTTTACTCCTCTTCACTCTCCCTTTAACAGACAGCCACTTCTGGCAGTGTTATCAAGTGAACTTCGGGAAAAGGAATTTAAAAGTGTTCTTCTTCAAAATAATCTCGGTGTATTTTACATCAGTGCAAGAATGCTAAGAATATAAAAGACGGATGGTGTCTTTTCTTCCCTTCAAAAGACATAATAATTCCTAGCCTTGCCAGTTGGTGGAAAAATAGTCAAAACTACTGGCTGCAATTATGGTAATCCAACGTCTCGATGTTTCAAACATTCATCCTGGGACGCTGCTTGGAGGGCAAAGAGGATGCAAGCAGCTCAAGAGAGTCGGCTCAGGCAGCAGAATATCCAACTGTTTCCGTGAGTGATTGTCTCGGAACAGATGGCTGAGGAATGGGAAAAGAGCTGAGCTGCAGAAGCCGAGCCAGGGCCATGGGGGAGCCCCCCAGGGCTGCAGGCAGGGCTGTCCCAGCCCGAGGGGAGGGTGTTTGGGCACTGGGTGCTTCCCTAGGGACAGGAGTGGGGGTCAGGATCGGTGAGGGTACCAGGGTTGGGCACATCCCATGGCCAGGTGGACAAATTACTGCTGCTTTCCTTGAATCTCCAGAGAACAGCCTGTGTCCAGGGACAGACAGGCTGAAAAAAGGACAGAGATCCATTTCAGATCCAGGTTTCTTTGGCTGTCGAATCACCTGGGAAAGCCATTTCTGATCTGGTCACACGTGTCACACTCACTGGAAGGACACTGGACGGTGTTTTGGCAATACCTGTGCAGTTCACAGGGAGTCCAGCTCGAGACCCTCCAGGGAAGGTGCCCTCAGGTCAGGAGGGCTGGGAAGAGGTAAGGGAGTCCTTGGGATGTCCCCCAGCAGGAGACGATGGGAGGAATCAGTCACGAGCTCTGGGCTCACACTAAAGATGCATCGTGACAAAGTATTAAAGGCCTCTCAGAATCAGCAGAGACATTTCACCATTCATATGTCGTCTGTAAATTTGTGCTTAATGAAAACTCTGCCTGCCTCACCTGAGGCTCCTGCTCTACTAAATTTCAAATGAAACCAAGAATCTACAAACTGGTTATTTTCACTATTTTTATCATCATAAACGTTATACTAGTGTTAATTAGCAAAAATGATGAGTGAACATTATTCAATGATGTATATTTCCTTCTTCTAGAAACATTCTCTCTAATCTAAGGTGAATTAAGGTACAACTTTACATACTAAGTTTAGGGGCATTACAAAGTATGAACAGGGGATATTCCCAAATTTCAATGTGTACTTTGTGCACAGCACAAATTCAAGGTTCACAGGAAGTTATTAAATTACAGTAAAACATACACAGCCATTTATTGGAAATTCAATTAGTGCTGCTCCTATTTGACAGCTGTTACCAAAAAAGCATCAAAGCTGCTACTTCTGTGTTTATTTTTTCACCTTTGCCTTTTTCAACTAAGTTTTTACAAAGTACTTTCTCCTTGAACAACTTAGGCAAGTAGTTGGAATTTTAAGCAAGACACAAGGCAGCCAAATGTGGTACATCCTTTTCCATCACTGCATCCAATTTACCTCAAGACCAGCATTTTTTGAGCAGCTCTAATCCTGGGCTGTCCTCAGCCAAAAGAACCAATTATACCAAACCATGGGACGTCTTCAAAATTCCCGTTTGTGTTTTACATCAGTGACTTGCACATCCTTCCTGCTCTCCTAAGTGTCTTACTGGAGTGAATCTTCTCCACAGTGAGCAGTTATCCCGAACAAAACCTTATTCCACGGCCTTTGAATTCAATTCAATTTTAAAGAAGAAGAATCGACACAAATTTCGGGATCTCTCTGGATAAATATGGGTTTAAATGAAAACACTGTGGTGGAAAAGAGTATGTGGCTTGTCAAACACAAATATAAAATAGGGAGGATTCTTCTCTCTGTTAACTTTCTTCCATAGCACTGCTGGTACCCCGTTTCTGCGGAGGACTCAGAGTGTGGAATATGACATTTAAGTTTGCAGAATGCATTTTAAGACTTTATTCTTTAATATGACTCTTGGCAACAAGGAACTACCTGCCACATGGTGCCAAAGTAACATAAAGTATCTGATATAATTTCAATTGTGAGTAGTCTTCTCATAGGTGGGGTTTTCAATTTATTTTCTGCCCAGTTCATTATCGATAACCAGGGATTTCAAAAGTGCTTATCTTTTAGAAATTCTAATCACAACATCTTAAGGTAAAGTCTCTGACCCCGCCAAGACAAGACATATTGTACCTTAATGAAGATGCTGCTTTTATGTGAAAATTAGATGGTTTTGAATTGGGTTTTGGTTTGTTTGGGGTTTTTTAAAGTTAAATATTTGAACTCTCACAAGAGGTTAAATACTATGTATTAATTTCTGTAGTTATGAGTTAATGAGTAAAGTGTAAACCAAACACACAGGCTATCTCATGGTATCCTAACTGCTTTATAAAGTCAATTTTTACACAGACTACAGGCACATTTCTAATGCCAAGACTTTGAAACACTGGGATAAATGTATGGAAAAGACTTAAAACCTTTACTCTGTGCTATCTTATATATATGCAAGAAAGAATTTCATATTTAATAAGGATTTATGTAGCATAAGTAACCCCTTATCCACAGTTACTTTTATCCATATGCTTGATTCAACCATGTAGACTGATAATTAATATAAATTTGAAGTCACCTTCAATTAAATCAGATATTCAGCTGCCCATGTAAGAAGGAGAATAATAAACATTTACAGCAAGATGTGGATAACTGAAAAGAAGAGGAAAGTAGGAGTATTGTGCTGTTTGTAACAACACAGCAAGTGTACATTCTGACCTTGCAGACACAGCATTTTGTCTCCAAAAGAATACTTCAGAAGGAACAATAAAACCAGTGGCAGCCAGTGGCTTTGTGAGCTGGCAAATGAACAAATACAGCCACAGCACGCAAAAGTCACGGCCCACGACCAAAGCTAAGAGAGGAGTTAAGACTGTAGAAACCAACCCTGAAACTAATAGAAACAAAAGAGAAAATGAAGAACTTCAGAAACCAGAAGATGCCTTTGAGTCACCACGGTCTGAGGAGCAGTCATCTGCGCTGACTCACGCGCCTGCTGACGAGTGGCTCCTCTCTGCCCTCGCTCTCTGCGTGGGGATGGCAGCAGCTCCTCCTGCTCTGCACAGGGAGCAGAAAAACAGCTACCCAAGCCAGAGACTCCGAAATCCACTCAAGGACTTGCACTGATCAGCTTAGGCCCCATCTTGAACCCTGTGCTCAGTTTTGTGCCCCTCGGGACAAGACAGACTTTGAGGGGTTGGAGCGTGTCCAGGGAAGGGAACGGAGCTGGGGAAGGGGCTGGAGAGCCAGGAGAGGCTGAGGGAGCTGGGAAAGGGGCTCAGCCTGGAGAAAAGGAGGCTCAGGGGCACTTTCTCACTCTCTACAGCTCCCTGACAGGAGGGTGCAGCCAGGTGGGGCCTGTCCCTTCCCCAAAGTGATAGGGCAATAGGAGATGGCCTCAATTTGCACTAGGATAGGTTTAGATTGGATATTGGGAAAAATTTCTGCCTCAAAAGGGTGATCAGGCATTGGGACAGGCTGCCCAGGGCGGTGGTGGAGTCACAGTCCCTGGAGGTATTTAAAAAACATGTAGATGTGGCCCTTGGGGACATGGGTTAGTGGTGAACACAGTGGTGCTGGACTCATTAATCTTAGCAGGCTTTTCAAACCTAAATGACTCTGTGATATATAATTTGGTCAGTCAAAGACACATAATTTAAAATAAAAAAACAAAAACAAAACCACAGTAAAATTCAGTTCCAAAGGATGGTTCCCAATTCTGCGCATTACAGCAGACAAAACAGTTCAAGAGGTTATCTGGCTGTGAAGCTTAACAAGGCTCACGGTGGCTCACAAAACTCCCATCCCTGCACTCCTGTGACACTCTCAGCACCAGAACTGTGCACAAATGGACTCACAGGTGCAGCACACAGCATATGGATATCGGTTTTATGATGCTCTACACTCCTCTTTTCCTCTGTGTGGGTTTGTACACACCAGACAAAAGCAAACAACAAGACAGTCTAAATCTAATAATCCACAACAACTTTATATTTTTTAAAATACTTTGTTTCAAACCACGAGCACGGTTTGCACAGTGCATGACAAGGGCTCTGTCAGCTCTGTTTGAGGTGGCTCTCCAGCAAACGCCTCCCCCCAGCTCCGTGTCCTGCTCACTGCTCTCTGCCTGTCAGACACTCGCTCATCTTCACTGCACAGATGTAAATAATTAATGGAACCACAGGACTCGTCCTTTCTCCTGCAACGGAGCTGATGGCCACTGGAGACAGGGGGAAAGCTGGGCTGGAGGTTGCACAAAGGCTGATGAAGAGGAAAAAAGAGGTGGAGGAAATCCTTCTGAAATAGCTCAGTGCTGAATCATGACCCAAAAATCCCTCTGGGCAGTCACAGGCTGGGATGGGGCTGCAGCCAGAACAGCTCTTGGGGCGGTCAGACCAAGAGCAGCCACCAGAATCAGGATCTGAATTAAGCGTGGTTTTCACCTAACATTGATGTTGTCACTAAAGCTATAAAAGCCATGCAGGCATCCAGACTGACAATAGTAAAATCAGCTTGTTAACGGCGAAGTCCATCCATATTCCTAAATGAAGCTGGACATTTTGCATCTCTAAATTATCTCAAACTAGAAAATTCACCTAGGTAAGGGAGAAAACACCACCTTCTCAGCCAACCTCCATCTAATGTAACAGTTCTACAAGACTGGAGTAATTTTTCACTGAACAGCTCTAAATGCAGCCATTTCTGGATTAAATACAATGGCAAAATGATTTTTTTTTTCTTTTTTGTTTATTTGTTTGTTTGTTTGAAACAATGTTAAGGGTGATCAGTTAAATCCATGGCTACAAGAGGAACACCAAACCTTACCTCACCCCCACTGTTCTGCAGCATGTCTGGTTACAGAAAAAAAAAAACCCAAAGAACAAGTGATGGCAAAGAGAAGTGGAGAGGAAATGAGACTGGTGCAGCCTAGGGAGTTCCAATATTCATGCCCTCGGTGTCAGGAGATCAATGTAATAAATAAATTAATAATTATATAGTGCTCAAAGACTGCCACACTGTACCAGAATGAACATTTAGGGGAGAGGGTAACACAAACACCTAACTTTACATTATAGAGGAACTGACAAGGACCTAAAGTCCAAAAGAGAAATGTGTTTGTGCTTGCATATTTTTCTGATGTCAGTGAAAATTATACATTCACAGAATTGATGAGGTTGAGATGTCTACTGATATTGTCTGCAGGCTTGCATCTTTATGCAAAAAGACATTTTCATTCCTATGGAGCAGGCTATAAAAACACAGCCTTTACAAAAGTCAAGGTAAATGTCCTAATTTTTGCCATTTTTCTTAAATCAAAACCTCTTCTCTCCACTGCTACATATGCACATATGACCTACTACCATGATAACGTGGTATCTCACCTTTTCCATTCCCCATTCTATAAAATCCTGGAATTGTGAATCTAAATATTAGAAATCTGTCTTGCATCGTTTTTAGACCTCTGGTATTGCTTAAATATGCCTAAATTTCACCTTTTGCCTTAAAATTTCCATTTTAAATGGCCATAGATGGAAAAATGTAGCCTTGCAACATTATAGAGTATGGAAGATAAAGCATTATCTCACACAAGCTATCAAAAAACCCTCTTTGCAGTCAGGAAACACTAATTAAGATATTTATCTGTAGAGAAAACTGCTTGGTGCTTGGAAGCAAGAATGAAGAACCTACAAGAGAACACATCTAGCATGATTTTTTCTGAAAAATCAAATCTCTGCCTTGTCTTGCAAAGCTCATGTGGCAGCAGCTTTTTTGATTAAAAACAACAATAAAATAATTCTCACCATTATAATCTTCCATCACAACTGCCCAACAAAATACCATTATGCATCAATGAGTTTTAATATTTTTACATCTTGTTCAATGACCACAGCTGCAGCTTGAGCAGTAAAACTTCCCATAGAGATGAGAGAATTTGTGCTCTTTGCTACAGTCCCTAAAAATGAAAAACCTAAACCACACATTTACTAAGCTCTTGCACTTAGAATGTATCGGAATATAAAGGGAGGTTCTTGTATGCACCAACATAAGCAAAGTCATTGCAAATTTATATTCCCTGGTTATTTTTGGAGAATGGCTTTGCACACATTTGTCAATGAAGAAGAGAAAGAAAAAAAAAAAAAAGAGGTTTGTTCTCAGGAAGCAAAAATAATTAATATTCTTTGTACTTGCAGAGACAAAAAAGCTTTGCTAATGGATTTTTTGGTGATTTACTACAACACACCACAGCAGTAATTTATGATCAATGAAGTAAAAAATGAATATTGCCTCATGTAGATGGTCACTCCTCATTAGTTATAAGGAACCTATTTTTAATTTGGAGATTTTGATTTAATTAGTGTCACACATCTCAAGGCTGCCTTGTGTCACCTGCTGCAGTGGCTCGATGTCTGTGTGTGGCACAGAAGTGGCTGTACCGGGGTCTCACTGACAAAATGGCACCAGGTGAGTTAAGGAAGTGTTAATTACCTGAACAATTAAAGTACCCCACACCAGCGATATTGTAACACGTCAACACTCACGTTATAGATGTTTACATAGCCAAAGTGTGTGAATGTCACTGGAAAAGCACTCGTAAATGTTCTTTATAAAGCGATATAACCACGCAATAGAAGCGCTGGGCGCAGCCGAAGCTGTGCAGCACTCCGGGTCTGCTGGACTCTGTGAAAGTGTGTGTCACCATATTTACACCCGTCACCATATTTACACCCCTCACCATCTCTGCACGGGCCTTTCCATCACGGGCCAGATCAGCTCTGCATTACACCCAGAAACTGCACTAAAACAAGGGGATGTGATGAGATTTTTACTGGTTCATAGATGTCACAAGCTCCGGAAATTCTGATGGAAAGCCAAGGCCAATCTTATGGACCCCCACACTCACGCCCTCCCACACAACCTCAGAAATGCCTACGGACCGAGCAGGAATTTACCAAGCTCACTTCTGCATCAGCAGAACTGGAATTCCACCACTGAAACAGCTCTCAAGCCCTAAATAGCATATAATTTCAACATGGATGAGATTTATAACATAAGACAGTTCTAAAAAAAGAAAGGACTAAAACATACATTGATACTTTAACACCTTCCTTTAAACAGCAAAACAGGAAGTTTTCATCTCATTTGCAATACATTAAGACTTTTCAGCAGATGATGTTAGTATCAACATGCATGTTTTATTTATGATTTTGGAGTAAAAATTATAATTAAAATGCTGTGTTCTATAATCACATGAAAAATTAGCTTTGAGGGCCAACACTAAGTATTTGAACTTTAAAAAAAATATATATATATATTAAATCTGTATTACTTATTCATTGAAAAGATTATCTTATGTGTTTAATTCAGCTTTAACACAGAAACTTAGAAATAGTTCTCATGCATTTTTAAACTGAGTTACGCAGTTTGCAATCATAAACTTATTCATTTTTATTTTGTACACAGACATATAAAATACATCCAATTAAAATAAGTGTTTAACACTTTTTTTCTTACGCAGTCATGCACTGAAAGGATGAGAACCAATTTTAATTGCTCTAAGTACTAAATAAAACACTATAAGAGATTTAATCAGCTTTATTGGAGTTCACAGTGTGTCAAAAAGATAAAAATGACAGGGCTTTGTGTTGTGTAGACCCTGAGGGTCCTATTTGATTGAGCATTGGCCCAGAACTATAAAGTGACCTGGAATTTCATTCATTTGGGAAAAAAAAAACAAAACAAAACAAAACAAAACAAAACCAAAAAAACAAACAAACCAAAAAAAAACCCCAAACAAACAAAAAACCCCAAACCCAACCAAACATACGTTGTTGTGTGCATCACAAAGTTTCCAATTCTCACCACACTTTTGTGTCTTCCCTTCCTTAGTCATGAAAACAGGTGAACAAAACCTCAGACGGGCAAAAAATTAGAACAACTGGTAAAAGAATCCTGTATTGCTTACAGGAAGCGTTAAATGAATAGTTCTTAGAGACTTCTGAAAGGCTTTGTAGTGTTACAGGTACTACAATTCAGAGAGAAAATTAGTTTCACATGTTTACCAGCTAAAAATTTAAAAAGCCTTCCCAGCCCATTTTTGTGCTCTCAGAATAATTCTAAAGAGGCATTATTTAACGTGATTCAGTGCTGGCTGTCTCAGTTTCCCTACACAAAACCCAAAGTGCCTCCTGATAACGGCGGGGTGGAAGCAGACAGAGAGCCCGTGTCGGACACAACCCCGGTGTGTTTTAGCCCTTTCCAGGCAGATCTTCCCCCATTCTTGGGCCAGTACTAATGCAATTCATGGGACATTTCCAGCTCGTTCAGCTGCATTCCCTCCCAAACACGATTTTGCTGAACTCACCGCCTCCGCCGCGATGGAACACGAGCAGCTCGAGAAGTGATCCTCAGCCACCTGCCCAGCAGCTCCCAGAGCTTTCTGCAGGTGCAAACTGCAGACAGCTGGGGTGCTCAAGGTGTGTCTGAAGTAACGATTTAAAATGTCCTTTTCAGTTTAATTCTGTATGATCATGTTGGAAACAAAAATTGGAATTTCATGGCTAATAGAGCACTCCAGAACACTTGGAATTTTCAGGAATCTGTGCCTGGCTTGCAGCAGAATCCTCACCAAGTGAAGGGGACAGGGACATTAAGTCTGGCCAGCCTGAAGAAGTGAGAACAATTTCATGTGAAATACAGAGGGAATGCACTGGGCTTAAAAGTGTTTTTTGCCTGCTGAGTTCTGCTCACCAGGGAGAGGCACAGAGACATTTTCTCCCTCGTCACCAACAGCACAGCTTCTCAGAGCTGAGCACTTGGCTTCTCACTGCTTATAGTGCATTTTAAACTTTCTACCGTGTCCTAGAAGAGCTGAACACTTCAGAGGACTTAAGAGTAAAGGAAGTCCAGAAGTGTGAGCACTTTGGTAGAGACAGAGGGAAATAAATGAAAACACACAAAATGCTGGAAGACGATAATCAAAACCACGTTCAGCTTTTCATCTTTTACCGTATCTGGCAGCATTTCTCCCACAACTTATATTGCCAAAAACCTATTCTGTGATCTCAGTCTTCTGTCTCTCCTCTTCTCTCTTCAATAAAATAGTGCTGCTAAGCCACAAGATTCATCATTTCTGATGAGGGGAGCTTCAGAGAGTGTTTACCCAGAAATCCAGCCTTTAATGGGACTAATCAAGGTCTAGCAGAGAGGTGTGTGTCACAGAACAATCTTTAAAAATTATACTCGCAGACGAGACAATACCCTTTTGGTTTATAGAAAACATATATTTAAATTAATCCAAGCCCTTATTAAAATCCTGTTTATAACTTAATCAGCATTAAAAAAAAAAACAAAAAAACCCAAAACCCCAAAAACCCAAAAAAAAAACCCCAAAACAAAATAAAACAACAACAAAAAAACCACCAAAAAACTTGTTATAAAATTATGAAATACAATCAAACTTCTTCATTAGAAATCTATATGAAATGGTAATAAAATTACCAAGTAAAATGAACATAGAACAAACACAAGGTAGGTGTACACTATTTTTAGGAAGTTCTTATGTACCTGAACTAGAAGTTTATGGTAATAAACTAATTATTAGGTAAAATTAGTGTGTTGAAGATAGAAATGAAGATATGCTTCTATTTTTACCAGGCATAAAAAACAGTTTATGGAAAGTATTTACTCTCTTTCACAATAAGAGCAGTGGTGGAAAGATTTCCAGATAATTGCAACAGAGTGTACTGAGCTGGACTTATGATTGTTCTTAAGACTATTTCCTCCAATACTGTCATATATTCCTCCAATAACTGTCAAGAATCAAGATTTAAAACTGTATTCAGGTGAATAGTTGTAATGTTTTCAAATATCAAACCCAAGAATGTGTCAAAATGGTTTATAAAGAAGATATATATATATGCTGGTTTTATATATAATATTCTAAACCTTAGAACATGCTACTTTGTCAAAATGAAAGTGGAGTTTCTGCCTAAAACTTTTTTTTTTTTTTTTTTTTACTGTCTTGTGCTAACACACTGTGACTCAACAGGTAAAGTTCAACATGGGGAAAAAAAAAAAAAAATCCTGGGCCTATATTTAGAAAATATTCTAAAGTTCTTACATAGATCTGTAAAAAAAAAGAAAATATTTTCAGATCTAGACAGAAAAAAGCATGCAATTGTCCTTGTAATTTCAGGATGATTAAAAAAAATATATATAATCTTTTCTATTTTTGTTGAATATATAAGTGTTGAATAGAGAAATGGTATCCTTCCCACTGATTTACCTGTAGCAAACAGACCTGGACCATGTTGGTATGGAAATTTCTGGTATGAACTTGGTATTTCCAACCCCAACTTTATAACAAGTCCTCCTCTTCCAGAACAGACATGACACAAATTACATCAAACTGATTATTTTCCTGTTTTATCTGGATACAAAAAAGCCCTACAAAAATTTAAGACATGGTTCCAAAATATTACCAGTGACTCAGTATTCAGTAATTCTTGCTGAGAATCAGCAGTCCCTAAAAAAATGGATAGGCTTGCTGCAGCTGGGAATAAGTGCTGCAATTTAAGTATCTTTAGAGTAGGGACATTTATTGTCCACTTGAAATAGAAAGCAGGAATTTTCCAGGACAGTGACAGCACATATCAGATATTGTTGGGGTACTGGTGGGTATTTATTTATTTTTTAAAGATTACAATGGTTGACTAAATAATGACAGAAAGTCTATATTTGATAACTACAGAAAACACATGGGTGAGCCTGAGTGCTGTCAGAATTATTTACACTCTTTACAGGCAGGTTCTAGGAGAAGTAGTTCATTTACTTGAATATAATTTCAAGAAATTCCTTTTGTGGTTAGTGAACCTATCTGCTGTGCTCTGGCATTTGGTGAAGCACAAAAGTCACTTTATTCTGATGAAAGCAGCTCAGGAAGAAAGGACTGTAATATTCATATTTTACCCAAGTACATTCCTAAGGACTTTTAGGACACATACATTTAAAGGATTCAATTTAGAGCCTGCTACATTGACAATGTTATCCTATTAATCTCCATAGTTTGCCTTTCTGCTGTATATTTCTGGGTTAGAACCTAAAAAGTAGCATAACTGTGTTCCTTTTCTTAGCACTGCTTAGTTTTCATCCATGCTCAACTCCTATTAACCTTAAGCAGCTTCCACAAGAGCAGGATGTGATTTTAGTTTTCACCCATTCACATTTTTTTAACACTCAGCTTCTCACAGATAAATGTCTTTTATTTCTTCCCTGAGTAAAGCAGTCAGTGGTGTCCACAGACATTTTGCTTTAAAAACACTTTGCAAATATTTAATTTTCTGTCTGTTCATTACCTCTTGCACCTTCAAAAAGTTCTGGGTGTAGATCCAGAGCTCGTAAAGCATGCGGCGTGAAACTAGATGAAATTTGGAAAACTAAAATCAGTGCTAAGACTGGAAAAGTCTCCTGAACTCAGTGAGCGAATTCATTTTCAGTTCAAAGCCCTGCTATGCAGAAGCACCTGAAAGAGTTGGAAAGGGAGGTGTTTGCACAACACACAGGAGCATCATGGAAGAGATGAGAACTCAGCTGCCACAAACTAACTTCAAAATAATTAATTTCCCTTCGTCATTAACTCCAGCTGGGATCAGCCTGGGCTTTGAGGGCTGTATCTACATCAATGCTGGCTCTTAGTGCTTTGAGAGGAAACTGAATATTGTTTGTTATTTCCTAGGCAAAGACCTGAATTGCAGGTTAAGAAGGTTGGAGTGAAGAATTTGTTCTGTCCTTTTGTGTTTGACTGGAGGAAGATGGAGGTAGGTGCATTTCCACAGTCTCCTTTTTGAGACCTCTCCCTTTGCTACACAAACACCCACAGCGGTTTGCTCTGGGAAAATGCACAATTTTTAAGAACAAAGCCTGTAGGGATCCAGTGTTGTGCCCAAATATCCATTTTTACCTTATTAGTCTTGCTTAAAAAAAGGAAAAAATGTTAGAGCCACTCCATAGTGAAACTTGCATTTGTCCTCTGACTAAAAACAGACACCAAAATCAAAATCAATTGTGTTAGTTTTACTATCCGTTCGTGATGGTTGAGTTGCCCATTTTATCTGAGATTTTTCTGATGTCCTTCTAAGAAGATCAGTAGCTGGGATAACATTTTATCCCCGTTTTGCTGGTTCAAAAATGATGTTTCATTCTTGTGCCATTGAAATTTGTGTCAGTTTCAAAAGAATGTAGGATATTTTTTTTTTCCTGATCTTTGACCCACACGTCTCAATTATAAAGAGTATAAGTAAACAATGGAGTTGGAGGGAAGTATGTTCAATGTATCTTTTATTCATGCCCTTTCTCACAGAAGCTTTTTCCTTTTTTCCCATGCTAGAAATGATTAAAAAGGAGAAGTCTACATCATGAAGAATGGTCTCTGTCTTGGGACCTCTTAACTGCAACAAATATTTGAAAGGTGATGTTTCCTTTTCTCTCTGCTATTGTCCCTTGGATGCTTTTATTGAAAAAAATATAATATATATATGTTCAATATACTGTTTGGGGGACCTTTCTCTCATTTTTGTTATCTCTGCCTCCTGGTGGTCTTTGTTTTTTGAGTTTTTATGGAAAANTTTTTTTTTTCCGCCCCCCCTGGTTGTTTTTTTTTTTTAGGTTTTTTAGAAAAAAAAAAAAAAAAAAAAAAAATCCACTTTTAAGCACTTCTTTAATCCCCACTCATTTTCTGCTATTCGCCTGTCTTTCCCTGACAGTCACTGGCTTTACCCTGGTGCATTTATTTTATTCATTAAAAGAAAGGTATTGAAGCTGCAATCACAATATAAAAGAATTGGCCCTATTTTCCCTAGCAAATATATTGCCTGCTTTTCAGATCCGTTCCTTGGCATCTTATTCCTCAACTCTGCCTGTCTCAGGTTTGCTTCAAGGTAATCAGAGGAACAATAAGGAGTAACCCTCCCAGCCTGTGAGGCAGCATCCAAGTAAATTTCAAGGCCTTTATTCTGCAGTTAGACAGAAGTGCTGTTCCCATTTGCTCTCATAAAACAACAGTTGTGAGGCTCCTGCCTCCAGGCAGTGGCTCGTGTGAATATTAGTTTACAAAGTTTCTCCCCCTCACGCTGCCTGCAGAGCAGCTACAGAATCCATCAGTCAGTAGTGATATCAAGGAGAAAGTAAAATGAAAAATGGTATTAGGACAAACATATCTGCATAGGCAGAGAAATAACCCAGGAAATAACCCTGGGAGCATCACCCAGGATCAGGCAGAGAGAAATCACAGAATGTTTTGGGTTGGAAGGGACCTTAAAGATCGTGTAGTTCCAACCCTCCTGCTGTGGGTAGGGATGCCAAGAAGAGACAAGAAATTAGGCAACAGACACATGGAGCAAATGGGAGAAAAAAACAATACAAAAACAAAGCCAACCCCCTCAATAGCTACATCTGCTATAACATTTTTGTGCACTTTTTTTAAAGACTTACAGTGCTTGCTGAAAGGCTTTGATTGATGAGTAGGAAAAAAGCTCATTTCCTAATTTAAATTAGTTGAAAAAATAAGGTCTGGCGTATCTATATATTCAATAAATGTATTTGTATGTCTACAAATAGATAAATGGAATATTTATTCTCTTCCATGAAGGCACCTTTATATGTTGAAAGATAAACAAGAGGGAGATTTGTAGAGCTCCATAAAAGTTCCAAAACCCTGTCAGTACTCACATTGTTTCCCTGTGTATTTACTGGTGTGCAGACACAACCAGCTATTACCTGCAAGATTTTCAGTCAGAGCTCTAAGTGAACTTCTTTACTTTTCAGTTTAGCTTTTAGAGAAACTACCATGATTTCTGAGAAATAAAAGTCCTAGACTTAAGTGCCTCAAAGCAGGAATATTTTTTTTAGCTACTTAAAGTCTAAGACAGAATCTGAGTTCCCAAAAATCCTTTGGTCTCAACAAATTATTCAAAGTTTAAGTTTTACATCTTCAAATTCAGTTTATCAGATTATTGTAATTCTGTACATCCACTGCCAGGATTTGAACTGGTTTAAAAGGGTGGATTTCAAGACAGGCACGGCGTTTTATTCATCACTGGGCTCCTTTTTTGGGGGTTATGTTACTTGCTGAGTAATTGCTGTACTGAACATCCTCCTCCCTGTTCCACACTTTGACTTTTACACACTTTTGGGCAGTGTACAGCGAGCTTTGCTCTCTGTGCCATAGGGATAATGGAATTCATGCTTGGCCTATTGTGCAGAACTGCCAATTCCGCTCCTGCCCGGCTGTTTCATAGCATGGCTTTTAATTCAGAGCAAATCTCTTCCTTTTCTGAACATGAACTGTGAATTATACAATTAGTGTCCTTTTATATCTGAAGAAAGAAATCTAAATGTTAACTAAATACAATTTTCCTCTTGATGTGTATTCACAATGGTGGCTCAGTCTTCTTAGTCCACCAACCACATACTATTAATAGTCCTTTTCTTTTTCCTTCAGACCTATTTCATCTCACTTCTAAAACTCTATTTACTGCTAAGATTTCATTTTTCTGAACACTTTTGCGTCTTTGTTTTCATCAGCTTCAGTTAGTCCCTGTGCCACAGCAGTTCCAGGGAGACTCTGCATTTTACCATCTTTCCCTCATCCTCTAGAAAAGCAGATTTCCCAACAGAGCTCGCTAAAAGCAAAGGAGATTTTTGTAACAAAATGCAGGCACAATTTGGAATGACCCCTTTTGTCATTGATAGAATTGTATGGCTTTTTTATTTTGTCCTTTTTTAGTGAGAATTTTCCTATTTTTCTATTGCTAATATTAGCTGTTTTGCTATACCTTTTTTTATTCCCAAGTAGAAATGCAATAGGAAGAAGAATTTTTGTTCTTATTTTGTGAACACTGTCCACAGAATGCTGCAATGTAATTGAGCTATCTCAAGTGGAGCTGAAGAATCACATGAACTTGAGTTATCCACGTCTTTGATGAACAGTCACTGGATTATTCCATGCTATCTGATTTCACAATTTGCTCAATAACATTTATTAAAAATGATATTGTCCATGCACATTAACTATTTAAAAATTCAGCAGCTCCTGCTCACCAGAGTCCATATATTCCAAGATAACCACACAGCTCCTAACGTACCAATGTGATTTTCTCTCTTGCACCAGTTCATACTTGTGAGAGTACACCCAAAGTGCCTTCACTGCTCATTACTGCAGCTCTAGGACAACCTTGGTAAGACCAGTAAGTAAAATAATTTTGTTTTGCTTTGTTTTTAATGGGCAAGCTGAGACTCCTTCAGCCTGTAGCTTAAATTGTTCAGCATTTCAGATACCATCTGGTTGGTGCTGGACACATGCCACAGACAGATAAATACTCTTAGAAAGAAATGTGGTTGTTATTGCTTAATTCATCCTTTGGCTCTGGTTTATTTACACGGCAAGTCTTTCCTGGTTTATAACCATATTTATCGTCACTTGCAGGAAATCATCCTCTTTTAATAAAGTTGGGGGGGTTATTTATTTAGGGGTTTTGGGGGGGGGTTTGTTTGGTTGGGGGNGATTTGTTGTGGGTTTGGTTGGGGGTTTTTTGTTTGTTTGTTTTTTAACACAGCATCAAATGAACTTAAGAAAACAAATAACTGATTTTCATAAGGGCTTGGAACCATCTACCTCCCATCACTTCTGGCACAAGAGCAGGTGCTGTTATCAGGTAGGCAACTTTTATACCAAGAACAAGTGATGCTCCAAGAGTTATTCCAGCCTTGACAGACAGCTCCAGCTCCCGCCCCCTCACGGACACCTTACAACTCAGTGAAATGAAAAGCAGTTTTCAATGGGGAGAAATTGATTTTATGCCTGTGCTGAACTTGGCAAAACTACCTCGTGAAGAAAGGAGTATTGTTTTCTCTTCCAAGTTTTGAAAATTACTTAAAACAAAAATAATTTTTTCTGCTCTCTCACTCTTTTTTTTTTTTGTTTTTTTTAATGGAAGGGTATTTCTTCCGATCACAGCCTGCTGGAAAGCCAGAGCGCAGTCACGTGTATGCACTGGCAGAGCTGGCAGTCAAATACCTCAATTCTCATTATGCCTTCTAAGAGTTTCCCAGTAGGAAGCTGTAGGTGATTAAACCCCTTCTCCCTCCCCTGTGCAATTCTGCAGGCACCGTGCCTACTGGGTTTTTTTACAGGAAATTGGTAGGAGCAAAATCCAGCAGTGTGGTGATGCTGGGAAGTCAGGGCAATCTCAGCCACCCCTCGAGCATGGCAAAGTTTGATCGTGTTCATCCTGCAATGCAACACTGCACCACATGTTACAGAAATGGATTATCGCTTCTGATTCGTGTAAGTGTCTCCAATTCAGCCAAGCATGCCATCCTTCAAACTCGCCTCATTTTTTTTTTGGGTGGCAAAGCTGTAATCACCAGTTCCATCCCTTAGATGAAAATTTCTAAAGCCAGACTTCTTGTTTGAAGGCAGTATTATCACAAGAAGCTGCATTAATTAAAGTAGGAAATATGAATTTTGTTATAGTTACTGATGCTATGAAGGAATTGAATCCTTTACAAGCTGCTTTTCCAGCTCCTGGCTCACTTTTTCACCTAGATCTCCCTGTGCCTTCTCAAAAGTGGTTTTGGTTTTTCCTCTTTTTTCTCTTGACCTAAAGTGATTTACAACTTATCCATGTTCAACAACTGGGAAGACTGTTTGAGTGACTTGACATCAGTTTCCACACAGCTAGAGATGTCTCTGTCACCTTGATCTGGGGCCAGCTGCAGACAGGCACAGAGATTCAAATGATTGTCAGATGTGAGTGTAACAGCTCTTTGGTGGAGCTCCAGTGAGCTGCTGAGCACACACAAGCTCAGGAGAACAAGTCCCTCAGCTCTGACATTTATTCCTTAGGCCAGCATAACAATCAGGCTTTGACCCTGTTTTGGGGCTTGATACTAAACAACCCTGAATAAAAACAGTAAAGAGGGAAAAAAACACCCCTTGCCCTTCCCTCATCTAAACCAACACATCTTCGCCAACAAACAAAAGATAAATAAAAGCAACCAAAATAAACCTACAAAACCCAAATGAACTCTATAGATAAGTTGCATCTGATCAAACTTCTTAGTAAGTTAGAATTACTCCAGATTCTGACAGAGATTTGATTCTTGTTGAGTTCATTAACCCAATTTTATCAAAACCCATCTACATCTGACACAAAACAAGCAAGGCAAATGTTAATCCTTGCAAACCCTGAAGTGTCAGTGCAGAGCGAGATGTCACAGTGCTCTTGAGGACATGGGATGAGTCCTGTCCACACTGGTTAAATTGGTGGGCAGACTGGGAAAAGGCAGGTACAGGTGGGATATTTGGTTACTTGTCCCATTAACTGAGCTTATGTCAGCAGAAGCAGCTTTGTGAAAGAAAGGGAGAGCACAGAGTGGATAAAGAAGCATCTCCAGCATTGATTTTTCTCTTTCTGCATTAGCTAAGGCATGAAGAAAGCATGTAAAAACACCATTTTACGCTGCCAGAGACTTCAAAAAGAAAAAAGGCAAACGTCAGCAAAAAGATACAATATAATGCATGTGGAATCATTTCAAGAAGACAGAAAGAACAGGAAGGTTGAAGAATAGTAATTACATTTAGAACAGAAAAAGCTTTGAGAGCACTGGGTACTTTGATAAGTATTTCAGTGGATACATCTTCAAGAGCAACAGCTGCTTTTCTGCTGCTGACCCTCTAATGAAAAGCTACCAACTTTTAGTGAGAGAAATCTTCTCTGTTACTAAGCCACTCAGCAAAAGCCACTCCTTGTGTATTTGTAACTGGTTGGTTTTTTGGGTGGTTTTTTTTGTTTGTTTTGGGGGGGGGGGGTTTTTTTTTTTTCCAATGCTTTTGTAGAGACACACCTGATCTGGGTTCTTGGCAGAAAACAAAACCTTTAATCTGAACAAGCAATGTAATCAAATGATGGAAGTCATGAGCTGGGAGAAAAACAATAATAAGAATACCATCAGACTCCCAAAAAAGCCAGACTGAAGCAGCAAGTAGAAGACAACAACAAAATACCCCTGTGATGGCCTGATTAATTATTCTTTTTATTCAGAACTATTTAAAAGAAGTTAAAAATGACAAGTCCCCATTTTGAAATAACACACAATTACTGGACAAATCATCCACATCCATGTGGAACACACAGACTAGAACTGAGCACCTGCAGAACCACAGCACATTTACCTGTAAATTAAATCTTATATTATGCACCTTTAAATTACTAAAGGTGTATAATATAAGGTGCAACTAACTTTATTTTCATTCTTATGGAACAGAACCTTTCCACACCAACCTCAAACATGAAATAAGGATAATATGGTTTAATAAATTTACGATATTCACAGTCACCACTTGCTTCAAAGAAAAAGTTTACTGTACTATGGCACTCTGTAATTCCCTCCAGAAATGCACATATTTATACAAATCCAGAAATATTAATAGAAAAATGTGAAAGTTTGATTGCGATAAAATCTTCCAACAAGGTATGGATGGAGATTTCAACATGTTTTTTATTCCAGACCCTGAATCCCAGGAGGAATTGTCAATATTGGCTGGTCCTTCTCATTTTTCTGAATTATATATTTAGCTTCATTTAACATAACCAATGAGGCTTTAATTTGGGAAACATCAGCTGAGGGTTCCCAAGGGTGTGTTGATGGAGAGTACATAAATTATTAAATTCAAGTAATCAAATATAGAGGAAAAGCAAAAAAAAAGCCTGCTAGATCATGCATAATTAACTGCATACTAAGAGCACACACAATACATCTTTGAGTAATTTGTTTATTAGACTCATAATTGAAATTTTTCATCCGTTTAGGGCTATTAATATCCTCTAACCTTTCTGTAAAACACCTGATGTTCTTTGTTCCAGACTTTCAAGTGGGATGCTGCGAGGCTAATCCAGCTCGCATCTGTATAATTACGTGGAGATTGTGTGGCTGTATTAGTTAATATTTGTTTTTTATTTATTTATAGCAACATAAATCAAGAGTAAGTTCACAGAAATCAAGGCAATTATAGGGCTATGAAATAGAGGCAGGTAAAGATGACCTACACCATTAAAATTGAGGCTCATTATGGCTGCTTTTCAAGTAGGAAAAATTGATGGATGATGGGGAAACTATTTCCCAGGAGCAAAGTATCCCAGAAATACAGAACCTCTTACCTGGCTCTAATGATCATACTCAGTCATTACTCAAAATCAGATTAATCACGAATGCAACGCACTTGCCAGCACACACCTCTTACTCCCCATTTGAGTGTTTATGCATCCCAAGGTGCTGCACAATTAGTTCCTGAATTCCAGTGACATTCCTGCCCTGATTTGATCTCTCCTCGATCAAACCAGCTATGAACACCAGGTAACAGAGGTGTTTGTATCACTCCCTTTGCACAATTTTGTGAATGAAAGCATGATTTTCTTATTGTGGCAAAGAAAACATAAAAGGCAAAAGGAGAAAATAAAACAAACAATAAAACAATGAGTTTTCTTGCAACTTGGGCTAGCAAAAACCTTTTTTGTAATATTTCCTTTGCTCTAATTGCTGATATATAATGGCATTTTTACTTAAACTAAAGATCAAGTCAAGGTAGTTTGCAGTAATTAAAGCTGCAGTCTCCAAGTCCTAACTGGGCAAATAGAAAAAAAGATTGAACTGCTGGAGGAATTGCCTTCCAAACTTCCCTGGGCTCTTTGCTGCTCATTCTGTAGTTCCACAAGTGGATTAAGCAGCCCAGCATCAAACCCATATCTAAGAATGGAGCAAGATTCTGTTCACTGTTATTCAGAGTAACAAGAGATGTAAAAATACAGAAACAAAAACCCTCTCTCCCCCTTGCACCCTCACTTCCATTCCTTCCCCCCAAAATATGTAAAACCTCTTCTATATGATAATCACAAAATATCAGTAAGTTAAAGAGCTATGTAACTTTGCACCATTTCAACATAATCTCTCTGTATTTGAATGAATGCAGAAGGGAAGGATCCAAAATTGCAGAATAGAAAGCACTAGTTTTGAAAAAATGCTAAGATTTATTTGGTGAACTTCCAGGGGATTGGAAGATCTCTTTTATTTACCTAAGAAGTGCACCAAAAACCTTTATTTTTTTATTTTATTTTATTTTATTTTCATTTAGTAAAGTTTTAATCTCATTTGTTTAATAAGACACAAAGCAAAAGTAGCAAGGTGATATTTTCTAATGATATTTTCAAGTGCATGTTGATTTTCAGTCTATACTCTCTCATACAATTTTTTTTAACCACTTTTAAATATAGTTCATGCCACTGAAATCTAAGAAACTTCTCTGCAGAGTATCCGCAAAGTAATAGATAAATTTATATCCATGTACACAGTGACATGAGATTCATCAAAGTCTTACTTCTCGCTTATTTTTCTTAATTCAAGTTAGAGACACTAAGATAGGAAGCTTTTTCTGACACTGGTAGCTGTCAAAAAGCCTTCCTAAAAAAAAGAACCTGGGAGACAGTGCTGCATTTTAATTTCCATCTGATTTCAAAACAAGATATTTTTCTGTCCTACAGGCAAATTACTTCAGAACACAATGGTGTGAATGTGCCATTGTTTCAGCCTGATAAATGCTCTGCTTCCAGCTACTTTTTGCACTGCTGCACTTAAAATACTTTGGTTTTAGTGTTTAGCTCCTGTTGCTTTTGCTAACACTCCTTCACCTTCAGTATTTCTCAGATATTCCTGAATATTTCTCAGATATTCTTAGAACTGAGGTGGGTTTTCGACCAAGCAGGTTTTCTCTCCATAGTCCTGGTTGCCTCATAATTTCTTTCCCCTTAGTTTCCACAACAGAATTTTTAATCCAAGTCCTGGCAGTAGCTTGACCACTCAGTTTGTATTGAGGAACATATTTCAAGTATGAGGCTATTATTGCCCAGCTACAAAGTCCATATTTAATTTAGCTAAAATGTACTAAGGGCTAAATGGAAAATTCCTCACAGGTAGGCCCTTGACTTCTGTAGAAAATCATTCACTCTATGATTCTGTGTGAATAAACTCAAAAAGGATTCCAAAACCTTGTCTTGAAGAACTCTAAAAATTTGATCTGTCAGTATTCATCTCACATTTTACAGCTTTTTTTTCTCTCAAACTTCAATCTGAATAGCATTTGGTTTCCACAAGTGTTTGCAGAAAGTAAAAAAAGTTTTGCATATTTTCAGTATTTTCGAAAGAAATTATTTGTTCAACAACTTTAAGATGCTCTTTATCTTCCCTCCATTCCTAAAAGTGTGGGATTTCACCGGAATTAAAACTCTATTCACAGTTCATTACTCTGCCGACTAACAGCGTTAATTGGTCAAATAATTATTTGCTAAGAACGTTTCAGCCAATTATCTTGAAGTATGCTGCTGGGGGAGAGGGAGGGTTGTTTGTCAAGAGGATGCAGCTGCCAAACACATTCCACATTATCATAAAATAACCCGGCTGTGTCTGGATAGGCTGAGGAACAGTTTTTAATTATGCTTTTTTGTTAAAGGGATCTAAAGGAATCCCTATGCCAGCTCTTCCTTTTACCCAAACTTCCCAAAAACTTTTAATCTTAGACAAGAAAAAACAACCAAAACCAAACCAAAAACTCTAAAAAACCTCTATGGGTTCTACTACAGTAGAAAATGTAAGAAGAATAATCTGTTTAACCTGAGTGTCCTGCAGCACTAAGGAGCTGTAATTGCACCACAACTCCAGTCACTGTCACAGGAGAAGAGAGGAATTCTCAGCAGTTGCTTACAACCAGAATTAAATTTCTTTAGAATAGGACCCGTCTACAGTGAGAACACAACCTTCTCTCTGCAGCTTTGTTTACTTGTCCCATTGATTTAGATCCAGAAGATAGGACTAATTTCAGTGGTAAACCTCTGAACAATGTAGGTGCAGCATTTATCCTCTTTTGTGCCATCTGTTAAAAAACTCATACATCTTTTTATTACAAGCACACCTTCAAAATGTTACTGATTTCCTGAGATGTGCCCCTCAGTGAATGTGTCACATTGCATGAGACAAGTAGAATATGAAAGTTCAGATTTAAAGGAAAAAATGCTCAAATTCTAAACTTTGAAAATATTAAGATCTTGTCAAAGAATAATGGGGAAAAACCAATCAGAAGAGTATATACCAATTTCCAAAGACAATTTGCCAGTAGTTTTCTCTACTCTGAGCTTCTGTGGGGAAGTTCTCCTAAATAACAATAATTTGACTGGCAAATTGTAGAGCTGCAAAAGCTCATCTTTGGCATCTCCATTAAAAGGCTTTCAGCTACTCCTTAGCTCACTGAATGTAGTTTTATTTTGTTTACTTGTTTGGCTCTAATTGCATGCAATTTGTAATTGTGCCTTCCCTATAATTACACATGCCACTTTTCCTAGTGAAAAAAATGATGCAGCAACGTGGCAATCTAAAGATATATGTGGTGAAAACTGATAGGTTTTCACTACTACATGTTTCTGATGTGTATAGGTGCCATGGAAAAGAATGAAGACCTAGCAGTGCACACAGATCAAAGCTGCTCAGTTTTGCAATGGAAAACTAAACATGCATTAAAATTCTTTTCATCTTAAAGATCACAGAGTAATAAATAGTTTGCTAAATGAAAACCCTTTCATTGTTTCAAATCTTTTTTCAGATAACTGTGTAGGCTCACAACAGTGTAATTAGCTGAAACAGAGATACTTTGCAAACTTCTCCAAGGTGTCCAGTGATCCACGAGGGTTATACAGTGCAGCATTTCACAAGCTGTATTTCATTAATTTCTAAAAGTAGGGCTAAAACACCAAAGTCTTTCAGTCACCAAATGGATGCTTTTGATAATCCTTTCAGATATAAATTGAAAAACACTTTGTTTATACAGAAATGGGGACGACTTACATAGCAGAATTGTACAGTAATAGAAACAGATGGTAATGCAGTTCACTGAAATGAAAACATAATCCAGAGTTTAGGAAGTCCAAACCTAAACAATCCAGAATTCAACCCTGAACTAAGATTAATGCAACTGTGGATGAGAAATGATGAGGAAATCCTCATTGTCCTTCCCCCACGAGATGAAGAGAGGACAACCCCCTGAGTGCCAGCTCATGCCTGCTGTTTCTCTCATTAAAGCTATGCTTAGCCACTGATTAAATCCTTTCCCCTTAGTTTCCTTTCCCTTCTAAAAAGAAACCAAAAAAACAAAAAACAAACAAACAAAAAACCCCCAGTAATGTCGAATCTGCAACCAAGAACTAAACCCTGCAGTCTGCCCATCATACAAAGTGTGACACTCCCAAAGGATCCTCTGAACACGAGGAGCAAAGAGCCCATGGGGACAGGTATGGGCAAGAATCCTGAAAAAGCAAAGGAGCTGACAGTTCTAAGCCATGGCAGCTAAGTGGGACAGCAGGAACACCACGAGTTCTTGTACCTCAAGCACTAAGTTAATACAAACATTCCCAAATAATCACTGCGTCTTACTTGTGGAGTCGATCTGCCAAGCTCAGGTGAGTGTTTATCCTGAATTTCTCTAGCTAAGGCACGTTTTGGATGCGCAGGAAAGCAAAGCCTTGCACATCTTCCTGTTAAAATGAACTCTCCAGGAAGCTTGGAGAGCCTCCTCCTACAGTTAGCCAATGTGTGAGGGTGGATGAGGTCCCACAGGTCATCTACTGATGGAATGAGGAACTCTGGTTGGTTTGGAGAAAGGAAACTTTTCTCCAGTGCTTCAAATACATGGTACCCAAACTTCTGCTTCACAGATATGAAATTACTGTCCAAAAGTACAGAAAAATACATTGCACCAGTTAACCAAAACATTTCTGTAGGACTGACAAAATACTAGCAAAGCATTTGGATTCCTTTAGGATCACCGTTAACAAAAGCAAAGTGAAGGAATAATACATCTCAAGCAAGTGGCCACGCTGACAACATTTCAGTCACTTAGATAAATAGCTGCAATTTTACAGCAGCATTACTAAAACTGCATAAAAAGGCATGTGCATGAAACCTACTAACTACCAACTGTGTGTGTGTACTGGAGCCTAAATGTTCTCCTCCGGCACGGGAACATCCACGTACGCCTGGATATTTAGAAAACATGGATTACAAAGCTGGTTCTGCTCACGAGTCACTGGCCACGTTCATGTGATGACAGTTAAATTATAGTTTATCTATCACGTCACAGTCACTCACTCGGTGTGTGTGGATGTCTGGGTGCATGCAAAACACACTTCATTTCCCAAGGATGATGCACATTTTTTTCTCAAGAATGATGGAAAATTCATACAGTTTGCTCCTTTGACAAGCAGTAACTTCCTGAACACTTGCAATCTGTGTGCCGTGACCATGTTCTGACCAACCCACCCTACAGACTTCCTACTGTCCTCATTTTATGAAATATTCCACTACAATGGTGACAGATAAACTTCTGATTCTTCATCCCAAATCTGCCCTTGCTGTTTCCACACAGTCTCCAATTTACAGCCAGTCTTCAGTAGTCTTTCATACTTTGCCTTTTTTTAACGTTTTTTTATGATCTTTTTAGTACTGCAATAATTGTAATATATGTATGTATAGATGGTTGTGGGAAGTAAAACTATTAAGAAATTTTACTAGAATAAAGCATGTCGGGTATTTGAGAAGCTTCACCGATGTGACTTTTATTGTTTTCCAATTTTATTCATATATTTTATCCCTCCCAACCCCAATTGTTATTCAGAGCAGATTTTTGTAATGCTATGCACAACCTTTTACTGTCTCCATCAGTAGCTGGAAACACTCAGAATGGGTAAATATAACAATGCAGATGAATTTCTAGGTGGTGCAAGTCCATCAGTCTCTAAAATTTCCATTGGCCAGTTATTTCTGGCAACTAGAGATAGGTGGAGAGAAAGAATGAAAAAGCCAAGCCTTATTTAAATGCCTGAGAATATTCCCTTCCAAAACAATCTCAATTTATTTCTCCATCGGCATTTCAACTGACCTCATAGAACAAACCTATTTCTGATTCCTCTGTCATCAACTGAGAATGAGAACAATAGATGTGATGGACAACGAGCATTTCTGAGGCAGGCAGGAGAGGAGACCAGGAGTTTCCTGAAAACCTGCTGGGCTCCATCCCCACTTCCCACCCCGTCCCCTCACCTGTTTGTGAGCTGGGCACGGTTACAACTCCAGTACTCCTGCTCTGATCCAGGTAGTAATTTACTGATGAGCTGAAATGAAGTTTTCCCTTGTCTGATACCCTTTCCAGGTGTGCACAGATATTACTTATGGCTGCTACCTCTGCAAAGTTGTGCTTTCCACTGATGAAAAACATTTCGTCTGAGTAACTACTCACCCATGTTTTAAAAACTGACATTATAAGGAAAAAACAATAACAAAACAAAACAAAACAAAAAAACCAATCACGTATGAAGACACTGTTTCAATAGATCCAAGTTTTTATCCCATACTAGAATAGAATCTAGTGAATGTCTAAGAAAAATAATAAAGCTTTCCTACATCAGAACATGGGTATTTGGCATTCTAACCTCAGCCACCTGCGGTGCCTTTCTCAGACCAATCTTAGCTAATTGTGGGTTTGCAGCTATCAGAGTCCATAACCAACATCCCAGAACGGTTTGGGTTGGAAGGGACCTTAATGCTCATCTCATTCCACTGTGGGATGGATGAACTAGCTCTTCTCCAGCATGTTCTACTGCTGCAGATGGCCACAATTCACTGAAGATCTCTGTTAAAAAATCAGTTTGCAGCAACAGGATCACATACTTTAATCCCTGAGTTTCCTCCAGGTGCAGATATTTGCAGCTATGGCTGTGGGAGTACCACTGGAAAACAGGAGTTGCTAGTACTGTATGTATTTTTCACTTCAACTCAGTAATTCTTTGGAAGGCTTATTATGTCAAAATAAAAGTGTTAGTATCATTTATATCCTTCTGAGAAATATATTACCTTATATATCAAGAAAACTAATTAGAGCCAAGAACATTGTTTTCTGGTCCTTTCTAAATGGTACACAACCTTTTTATTGGCACTGTGAATTGTCCCTGGTTGAAAGTGATGATTCCTTCAGAGCCAAACACTTAAATCTTTATTTAATAGTGGAGCAAGCCCTGAAGAAACAATATTCCCATGCGTCAAAGTAGTGTACTTTTTGAAAATACAGCCTTCTGCAGAAACCGATTTCAATTACACTTCTTTCATGCTTAAAATACAGTTACTTCATTGACTAATTTTCCATCTAGTATGTAACTATGGAATGTATAACAATTTCAATATAAAGGTATCTGGCCATACCAAAAAAACAAAACAAAACAAAAACAACAACAACAGCAACAACAACAAACAAAAAAATTACTTGAGAAATAAAACACTACACTGCAAATCCTTGCTTAATTGACTCACAAATGTCACTAGCTCCAACCATGTCACAGCAATGACAAGTTACTATGGAAACTAATGTATAAATTATGTTTTAGAATAATTAAAGTATGCATTACCTCAGCATTGCAGCATTAATTGGAGCTATGCAGAAACAAACCATCTTGCACAGAGGCATCCACCATGCCAGAACTGACTCCTGAGCCCCATGGAAATAAGAAAGGATGCATTTTCCTGTCAATGAAGTACTTGAAAGTTGAGCTAGCTACACTTGTACTCTCTGAGAGGAGCCATCATCTGTGTTTTGTATCTCCATCAGGCACCAAACTAAATGTAGAATTCACAAGCTGTGTACTCTATTTCTGCTTTTTCCCGGGGAGGCAAGGGCAAAGCAGACTGGAAGGAAGAAGAGACAGTCATGTTGGATGCTCTGAACATTAGTGATGGGAAACGATTCTGGAATGGATGTAGATGCAAATGCATCCTCCCTGATCTGTGTCTTCACAGACAGCAGCAAAGTAACTATTGTTTTCCCCCACATGTTAACACTGTGATAAGCAAATGAGGAAAAGAAAAAAAAAAAGAAAAAAAAAAGAAAAATAAAGAAAAACAATCCAGCAAATTATTTTCCCCAAAGATCAAATCCTTTGTTCTGCAGAGCATGTCAGTGCATCTGCAGGGGGATCTGTGAGAGGGGAGGGAGTTAATTGCCTTGTGAGTCCAATGCACTGTTAATAGAAATTTCTTCTGAATAAATAATGTGGAAATAAGAATATTAAATAGTTCATGATTTTCTAATTTACCTTAATTTGCGCTCATTTGGCATTGCCAGAGCTGAGTAAGGAGGGCAGGAACCCTTCCCTCACCCTGGAGGGACAGGGCAGCTCCCAGACTCCAGTGTTCATGAACAGCAAAGGATCCCCAGAGCTCAGAGGTGTGAAACCCCCAGAGCCTGATGGATCCCCAGATCCCTGCTATGGGACTATGACTGACTTCTCACCTCACACCTTGTTTTGAGGGAAAACAGTAAAAAATGGCATTTTGCGGCTTTGACTCTGAAAAAAACAAACCAACCAACCAAACCAAACCAAACAACAACCAAAACCAAACAAAAAACCCAAACCAAGCAAGAAAACAACAAACCAAACCAAACCAAACCAAACCAAACCAAACCAAAACCAAAACAAACAAACAAACAAAAAAAACCCCAAACCAAACCAAACCAAACCAAACCAAACCAAACCAAACCAAACCAAACCAACTTTAGAATAACTTGATTCTCCATCATTTTGGGCAGCGCCATGTCTCTTCTTCAAAGTGACAAATGTCCTTCGTGCCTGCCTCTTCTCTCCACAGCTACAAAAAGGAGTGAAGTAATTAAGAATATTTCATAACTCAGATTATTTTTGCTTTTGGGAAGGAGCATCCAGGCCGTGACCTGTACATTTATATTTTTTTTCTATTTTAACTAATTAAAATCCTACTCGCTAATAAGGTTTTAAGAAATCAGAATAAAACTATGCTATTTGAGTGCTAGCTTCACCTTCTCTTGGCACTTCAATGTGTTCTTGTGCTTACTCTGCTTGTGTCCATCACACACACCTCAACTCAGCGCCACTGAAGTGGCATTTGGATAAAAATATCTGCCTCCCCCAAAGTTTTGCTCACATTTACTCACCGTGAAGTTAACAGGAGAGAAATTAGAGCACAGAGGAACTTAATTTTCTGTTTCTAATGTGGTATGGCTTGGTTTTAATACAGTATTTGTGCCCAGTGATTCAGACAGGGCCTGAAACTCAGGATTGCTTGGTTCTACTCACAGTCCTAACTCAGGGAAAAAATACTGGGTTTGCAAACTTTTGCTTTTCCTTAATATTACTTCCATGGTTCTCATAGTTATCTTCTACATCACTCTAATTAATTATGTGTATATAACATTTGAACTCCCCCACTGCAAGGTGCTGTACAAGTGTTATTTAACCTTGAATTCATTATTAAGTCTGACAATCAGAAGAACTGGATAATCTCATCCATACCAAGTCATCACCAAAATATTAATCATTCAGAAGGTTAGAAACATTATTAATTCAAATTTTTTTTTTCTTCCCCAGCTTTATGGCAGAACTTGCAATGGGAAAAAAAATGAGGGGAGAAGAAAAGAGAAAAAAAAAAGAGCTTTTGAAGAGAGGTTTAGGTTATTAATTCTCACACCTGCCCAGGAACTACTCAACAAAACACACTGGCACTACATAACACCATCCCAGACAGCTTCGTGTTGTGAGAGCTACTGGGTTAGAACATATTTCAGTGACAAAGAATCATGATTTGACACTCATTTGCAATTTCTCGCTGCTGGGAATTTGAGAAAGACAATGTATCAAAACATCTTTTTTTTTTTTTTTTTTTTTTTTGGGCTTAAACTGAGTAAGTTTTCTAAGAAAACATTAAATTTTGCTATTCAAAAGACAGTGCTACTCCACTGGTGAAAATGAGTTTGGAAAATTGGCTTCTAGACAGCGATGGAAAATGTTCCTTAAAGGAAAGCCTAGCAGGACTTTCTTCTTCCTACTGTCTTGGGGTCTGCACAATGTCACATTTTAACTGTTAAATATTGAATTTTCTCAATTTTCTTTCCCCCCATATAAGTTGATTATGGAAAACTTCATTTAAAGATGGATTGAGAGTTTCTAAATGAGTTAAAATTCTGTTTCACTATATCCTAAATTTAATCATGAAAGCTAAATTTATATAGAACAATTCTTCAGAGGCAAGTCATTATCATAATGTGAGCTCAGTAAAAATCCAGATTAAAAAAAAAAAAATTGCTAAGGGAACCTTCCTTTTTTTCCTCTTCATGTAAACAAATAACCACAATCCAAACATCCCTCAAAGTAAATCAATGCAATGCACTACAAAAATTAAAGTATTTCCCTCCATTTCTTTTCTTTTTGAGGACTAATGAACAACGTACATGTGGCAGATCACACTCACATCCCTTAGCAGTAGGAGCAGTATTACAGTGATTAGGGGGTTATTAGTATTTACAGAAAACAGGAGTTGGAATAGAGACAAAATAAGACTTCCAATCTTAGAAAACAGGTGGAAATCATATAAAAAAAAATAACTAACAAACATATGATAAGATAATTAATAAAATACATAGAGGAAGACAAAAAAGACATAGAATTAAAATAGAAATAAAGTGTTTCTCAAGTTTATACAAGCCTATTAAGAAGATGAGAAGCTTCTGGAAAAGAATAATGAATATAAGTTATATTTATATCATAACCTTTTTTATTAGTGTCCCTTGCCTAAATATCTCAAAATAACTGTACCATCATGAGGTAAGAGAGAAGATCATCTTGTGAACGAAAGAGTCTCTAAAAAGATTAAAAGGATACGGCAGAATTTTTCTTTTTTTTCCCCTTGTAATAGATGTAGGTTATTTCAAGGATCAGGGCTCGGAGTTGTGATATTCAACATTTAAGTAAATCATGTGGCAAATTGGAAGGTTTGTACAGAAGTTTGATGGAAAAGGCACAGGCAACACAGACTGGTGATAAAACGGCAGATCCATCTCAGTGGCAGCACACAAGTAAAAATAACCCTACCTAGAGCAATAATAAACCCTAGATAAGACATTGCCACTCACACAAGACATCTGGTGTCGTGTCAGACAATTCCCTAAAAGTGTCAGCTTAACGCTCAGTAGCTGTCAAAAAGGCAAAAAGAAAACTATTAAGAATATCTCAAAACCATCATCAGGCCATTGTGTAAATTCATGATGCAAGGCTGGAATTTTCCACGCAATCCCAGGCATCTCACCTCAAGAAAGCCTTAAGGCAGAACTACGGAAAAAGAAAATAAATAAATAAATACATACATACTTTACAGACGTTTCTAAACAGAAAAAAATACACATGAAAAAGGGAAAAAAAAACCAAACAAAAACCACAAGTAGAGTAAAACTTTTCAGACCAATAAAGGAACAGAAACAAAACCAGACAAAATAGAAAAACGAATCATATAAGGATATTAAAAAA
>VZTG01006970.1:2304275-2314343 GCA_013397845.1 Melanocharis versteri | reverse complement strand
AAAAAAAAAAAAAAAAAAAAAAAAAAAAAAAAAAGAAAAAAAAAAGTCATGTGCTTCATGAAAACAAAAGAGCATAAATTTAAACAGAATCTAGTAAAACTACCATTTGAAATCATAGTTTAGCAACAGTGTAGAGGATTTGATGGAAGTCAGTGGGTTGAAAACCAGGTCAGGGCAAAGTCTGTCATTACCAACCCGTTAGGATGGTGCAGATTCAAATGCCGGCTCAGAAATGCTTATTCTTTGTCCTTAACTCATCTGTTAAAACCTGTGAAGTATCCCAAGGTTGGATAAGTCTCCCCGTGCCCTGGATGCCTTTTGTTTCCCTACTGGCCACCTTCCAAAAGACTTTATTGAATTGGTTGGGCCCTTGGATTCTCCATCTTAGAAGTTTTTATGCTTCTGAATCCTTAAGTTTATTTATTGTTAATGCACACCTGATCCAATAAATTTTGATTTAGCTACTATTTTATTTATTATTGGATAAGAGTTATCTAGTTGAAATACCTCATTATAAGAGTTTGTTACAAAGTTATTTCCAAGTATCACACATTTTTTCCCCTTCCTCATTATTCCATTTATTTTTTGCGGTTGCATTCTCACAGCTTTCCAAAAAAAAAAAAAGTTATTTAAACAGCAAGACAGCATTTAAACCAGTGTGAACCTCCTCACACTGAACTATTAGCTAACCCAGAGCTGAAAATTGGTTGGAAATTTGCTGTACTGCAGAAAGTGAAAGACAACTCCATGGCAAAGGTCAAGGACTGAAATAAACAGGCAGAGATTCTGCCTGAGTCACTGGACAGTAATATCTGGAATTTTCCTCTAAAACAACAACTTACCCATCAAATTGCTAAATTGCTGCCATTCGAGGCATGCAGGACTCAGAAAATACACTGGGACTGCAATTTAAAATATCTGCTCCTGCTCTCCCTCTGTTCCCCAGGCTCGGCTGTCCTCCTCCTCCGTGCCAGCGCTGGCACTCGCGGGATCCAAGACTGCACAGAAAGCAGGAGCGTGCCAAAATTATCCCAACTGATGGAAAAGCACAGCCTGCAGCCAGATCAGCTCCCAGCACCCAGAGTTATCCCTCCTGATGGAAAAGCACAGTCTGCAGCCAGATCAGCTCCCAGCACCCTGAGTTATCCCAATGGATGGAAAAGCACAGTCTGCAGCCAGATCAGCTCCCACACCCAGACCAATCCCAACTGATGGAAAAGCACAGCCTGCAGCCAGATCAGCTCCCAGCACCCACAATTATCCCAACTGATGGAAAAGCACAGTCTGCAGCCAGATCAGCTCCCAGCACCCAGAGCTATCCCAACTGATGGAAAAGCACAGTCTGCAGCCAGATCAGCTCCCCTCGCTCTGCACATGGGTAGATTCTAAGTGGCAGCAATGAAAGAAGCAACAGAAACTGCTGCTGGAGGAACCATATGCAAATAGCCTGATTCAATCTATTTTTGCCATCATCTTCATCATTATTATTCAGCAGAAAACAAGAGCCAACACTTCCATAACATCTTATTTCCATTAAAAAGTCCTTACTAAAGAGGAAAAAGAGAGAGTTTCCCTCATCTTTTCAGAGCACTATTCACTTCTCTCTAGAAAGATATTTTTCCAGAGAGATTTAAAATGCTTTCAGTCCCATGGATAAATAAAGACCTGCCAGCAGTACAAGGAGATCCTAATGGATTACCATTAGCAACATGTCCAGCTACAGAAAAATAATTGAATTGGTCAGTGAGCAGCTCTGCTTCCTGTGTGGTGGCATTAGGAAGGCACAGGAGAACCGAGAGAATATGCTGCTGTTAAAGAACCATGTCGGGTTTTGTGCTCTCAGCATTATTAGCAGAGCAGATCTTGTAAAATCCCGGCTGTTAGGCAGTTAAATGTGATGTAACACTGGTGCTCCCCATGCATGGCATCTCTGGAATGTTTCTGTGGGATGGGATGCAGACTCAGAGTTTGAGTTTGAGCTCTAGAGCTCCATCCTGAAATGGGAGAAATGACTCTTCCACAATGACAAGGATACCAGAGTTAATAGCAACATCCTAAATCCATTAATTAATAGTTATTGTTTGGCAAAAACCACCAACACAGACAGGCAATTAAATCCTTGCAAGGCAGTGCCAATACTTTACCGTAGCATTTTAGTATTTCAGAACCTATGGTTGGTCTAAATTGAGAAAAAATTAAGGGTCTCGAATGGTTACCCAGAACTGGCAGGTTGAAATATTATTTTCAAAGTTATACTCGCATTCCCTACTTTCAACATAGGTATTTAGGATGGTATTTGAGAGGAGTGTGAAGCCCATCACAGCCCCTGCCCAAGGTTCTGCTTTCCATGTTCAGAACATTCAAACACAGTCATTTTAGATGATTTCAGCACAGTTCTTACAAAGTATTTTGGGAAGTCCTTCTTCCCCTTCCCCTCTTCACCCAAAACATCAAATTGACAGATCCCTGCAAAATATTTTGGCTGTACAAAGCCAACAAGCTCTCCATGTAATATTTGCTGTTCACCAGCACCTTGTCATGTCAGAGAAACAGATGTTTCCCTGCTTCCCTTCTGACAAGTTTGTACAATGTGCAGCAAACCTCCATCTCCCCTCTTTGGCACCAACCACGCTGTCAGTCATAGCACAAAGTATTTAATCAACTCCAAACAAACCTCCCAGACACAAGCGAGGCTGAGAAATAACAAGAGTGCCTCGAAAGAGGATGCAATTCTTTCAAAAATAATCATCTCTCAACCCATCATTTTTCAATAGCTTAGATTTGGGATTTCTCTGCCAGTTCACGGGGCTTCCAGATTTCCTTTCACATCTGCTCAGAGCTGGAAATCCTACATGTAATGAATTTTATTCAGCTTCCCTAAAGAGAATTTGTGTAATCATTTAATTAAGGCTTCTTTTTGTTCAGCTAGCCAGCCTGGGTCAGGGGCTGCAGGGATCCCAGGCCCAGGCAGGATGAGTGCGTGTTCCTGGTAAATCACGCTGATGGGGAATTACACCAGACTTTTTTTATATCACTTTAAGGAAAAATGTCCAAAAAAAAAAAAAAAATCCTTTTGCTTTCAATGAAATATTTGTTCACTACCAGTTAGAGATGCAGTTAATTGAGCCTGAGGCTCATTTATGAGGAGGTCCTTCGTGTTTTTGATGCTCAAAAGAATCTTCTGTTAGGAGGGAAGATTTGCAAACTCAGAAATCTGCTTCCAATGAAAGATTTAAAACATTCCTCATACTTCTAGCATAGAACAAATGACAACTTGCCTTAGATTATATTTAAAAATATTCCTCTCACCCCAAAACCAGGTCAAGAACCAAAGGACAGAGTTCTGAAAAAAACAAAATACACTATCACTATGTAAAGCACATGGGTATTTAGGAACACTGAACCAAAATTAGCTTTGAGATTATCAGAAATTTTAGTCTGGGGTTTAGTCATGCTCTTGTTTTATTATTCTGACTACCCTGAAGATTGAGTAATGCACACTAAACAATAAGGCAATTAAAAAAATATATAACAGAAGCCTGACTGCCTTGAGAATGAGCTCTGCACACAGGGACACACACCTGAGCACTGATTTACACCTCTTATTATTTAACCATATCAACAGTGAGCTCATTTTTATGAGCTCACAAAGGTAGCAGTAGAGGAGAAAAGCAATTTTAGGTGTGCTGAAAATCTAGACTTAGACTATTATCTTGGATCCTTTCAGAGACGTATTTTAGTAAATTTACTTCTTGAAACAAAAATGAATTTGGCATAGAAATTCTAAGTCAACTCTATATTAAAATTATCACTTTTCTAATGCCATTTTCTCCAGTCCTCCCTACATGATCCTCTGCTTCTTCCCTTTACCAGAAAGAACCTATTTTAATCCTACACCAAAACTTAGCTCAAGATAATAGTAATAATTAAAAACAAAACTGAGAATAAAACTCCATCTCATCTTTTCTAGTACTCTCAGTGCAGTTTTACCAGGATGCTTACAAAAAAACTAAATAGAAAATTCAGAATTCTTTTTTTTTTTTTTTTACAGAAGCATTTAATCTCCTTTTTGATTTAACAGATGAATATATGAAGGCCACTTCCTCAAGAAAGATCAACTGAAATGGCTTCTTTTCATTTGCATTATGGAATGCTGACACAAATTCAGCCTTCTCTGTCCTATTTCATTATCCTTCCTCAGATTTTAACAACATATGCTTTGTCAGCACTCTTCACTTACAGCATATTGCTCTGTTCTCTACGACTGCTTTATCTTACTAAAAATAAAATTGGGAATTTGTCTTGCTTAACTTGGCTATGGGGCTTGTTCTGTCTATCTTCCTTTCTTTCTCACCCTCCAAAAATCCACTTACTGCCATTCTTGTCTTGAGGCTTCTCAAATAATATCTATACCAGTAAGGTATATATTGCTCTTTCTTGACAACTGATGATTCCTTAGTTTGATAAAGATTTTCCCAACCTTAGACACAGCACTAGAACAGCAAAATTTTATTCACCTTTCTGTTTATGCATGGAATTTTATAACACGCCTTTAGCTAGAAATTCCCACTTCACTGCTATCAAGACAGAAGGGTGACAAGAGTTGCGTATTTACCCACACTACAGTGAGTGGAAATTTTTGCTGAAAGAAGTTTTGATGCCCTCACTGAGCAAAGCTCCAGGGTCCAAATTTCATGAATGTTTTGGTGGAGAATGGCTCAACTGACCTCACAAACACACCACTACCACCAGACTGTGATCCTCCATTGTAAAATGGAGAGGTTCACTGCAGTGAGATTCTTCAGTCAGCTCTGTAATTAAGGCTAAAAAAGGTTTGAATTTTCTACTCCGTGGTTCCGAAATGGTTTACAGCAAAATTGATTTAAAATACATCATTTGGTTATTGTTAATCTACAGCATTGTGTTGTTTTGCTGCTGTTCCTGAGGTATCTCATGCTACAGATATTTTTTGCAAGGATCATGACTAACATCAACATCTTTATTTTATCAATCAACTCATAATCTCAAATCAAAACCAATACCAAGGTAGCTTGGTAGGATCTGTTTTCCCTCAGCCGATGCTGTTAGGCATTAATTACATTGCATTCCTTACATTTTTATTAAGCAAGCCTTGCATTAACCACTGCATTATTTTGCTCTGGATCAATACCAGGCTAACAGGCCAGCAATCACCAGGACCAGCAGTGACTCCTTTTAAATATCAGCACAACGTTATCCTTCTGTCTGATGTCTTTACCTACTCAAGACCAATTATTTTAGTTATCACAAAGAACAATTCTACACAAACAATAAAAATGCCATTGCTGAAGTTACTTTGATTTGATATTTTTTGGTATAAAACTATAGAACACATTTTCAAGAAGTCTTGGGCATCTAAATATAAAAAAAACTTAAAGATCTTACATCCAACATCCTAGAGCTTATGGGTAAAAAATGAGGTCCAAAAATGTTCAGTTCTATGGTGAAGACCCATCAAGGCAAGATGACATTCAGCCCTTTCACCTGTCAGGCTCATGGTGTAGATGAGCTCTGATTATTTCAGGAAAAAGACCAAAAAAAAAATGATGTCCCTTTGCCTACTTCTGCATGCCCTGCAGACAGAGCATTCCCCATGGGAGATCCTGCTCCATGTCCTCCTCCAGCTGAGGGAACTTTAATCCCTATTTCACACCTCCCTGCAGGGCTCCCCACTGTTCTGCTGTCAGGTATTGGGCAGCTCCATGAGTTTCTGCCATCGTATTTTCTACAGACTATGTAGGTAAAAATGATTGATTAAAACAGTATAATGAAGGCATTGATTAAGAGCACGCAGAAGGAAATTTGCTCCTAAAATTTCTCAAATTAGGTTTGCATATCTGCATTCATATATATATATATATATATATATATTTTCATACACAACCACAAAGATATTTTTATGTATTTAAAATTAAAGACCACACTGAAATTAAAATTGATACCCCCTATAGAACATGACAGAAGTATTGGAAGTCCTGAAACAAATGAAATGCCATTTCATTTTCCTTCTACTTCTGGATATTGGACTGTAGAATAAGCATTCATTTACTGTGTTAAAAAATAGATGCTTTTAAAGTACGGATGTAGCATAGTTTATTCATCTCAATAAAAGAATCAAAATTATGAAGCAAAAATGAAATTTTGTGGATGTCCAGATGAAAAGTTTTGACACTATCAAAGACAAAATGAGGAGCTTAAATAAACTGACTGAAGTGAAGACAGCAGCACTACAGCTGGGAGCTAATAAAAGATTTAGTTCTTGTAAAAGTTCATACTCTGGTCAAAAGCATTCGATAGAAAAATGGTGTAATTATATTCATATCCCTTTTTTTTTTTTTTTCCCAAGAAATAAACTGTCTTCCACAAACTATACAGTATTTTGAATTGGGGCAAATTATTTAATGGGTTTTCCCTAAAATGTTCCCATCAGTGACATAATTACAATAGTTCTTTTATCTTTCTTTTTTCAAAATATGGAATATTTTGCTTATGACATTCAGCTCTATAGTGCCCAGCAGATTTCCTTTTTCTCTTTACAAAGCTTTTGAAGCAGCAATACTAGAAAACCAAAGTACACAGTGCCCAGAGGAGCAGTTTATGTTCTCTTTCTACTTCCCCACTGAAAGTAACCATGTTCTTAGGGTAATCTGTGCCTAAATATTTCATTATTTCTTTTATTCATTGAAAAGAGCAGCAGAAGTGTATAATAACTCTAAACCACATCAAATAATGTTCTGCCCTGGCACAAAGAACATAACATCTTTGAAACTTGTTTCCCAACTCGGCCTCAGAAAATCTGAAAGAAACATGAGGTGGTGTGGAAGTCTCCCTGACGTGTCTCCCAAAGTAAGAGAACTGCTCGTTTTCTAAGAAATACCCTGTGGTCTATCAAAAAGGAGAATTTTGTATTGTTTCCAAATCCTTTCATCCACACAATACAACAGTGACAACGAGCTGTTTGCATTAAAGTGAGTAAGTGGCACAGGAGTAATTTCAACACGTGTGAATCCTCTTCTCCATGGCTGTGCTCATTGCAGTGGGAAAATGCTAAATGCTTTTCCACTCCATTCACCACCTTAGCAAATACACATAAATAATGCACAACTGAGGACCACAACAAAAGATTCTCCATGGAAACCCTATGTTTAATAGTTTGGGTTTTTTCCTAGTAATTTTTAATGTGTAATGACCTGGCTGGTTTCTCACAGAGCACTTTGCTCATCAGAAGGGAGTGGAAGTCGTGACCTGTATGGAATCCCTGAAAGGTTTGGGCTGGAAAGGACCTTGAAGATCATCTTGTTCCAACCCCCTGCCACTGGCAAGGACAATTTCCACTAAACCAATGATGTCAATCAGCTGTCTCATTTTGACACATATATTCCCACCATATTCTGAATAATTCAAAATTTGGTTTTATGAAACCATCCAATATCAAGAACATTCTTATTTTGGCTATCTCGACCAGCCTACCTGGAACAGGCTGGGAGGAGGCAGAGATTTTACAAACATCTCTGGAGGCTCTGCCACTGGAGATGTGCAGAGGCAAACCTTGTCTTTGTGCTGATACAAACACATCAACAGTGACAATATTCCATCTGGGCTTTCTGTTTTCTCAGTCTTTCCATTAAAGCCTCTACTTCTTCAAAAATATTTCCATTTGCGTACTGTCAAATAAACTGCTGCTGAGCTCCGGGAATTCCAGGCATTTGTAGCTACCCAAACTGACTCATTAGTTCTCAGAATAGAGTGGTAGACAGCTCGAAAAATCACATTTTCATCAGATGAAGGATGCCTGAGCTTCAGGGGGTAGTTATATATATCTGAAGTAAAATGTATTCTAAGGAATAGTTCCAGAAACTACAATAGAGAATTAGTTGAAAATTGCTGAAATGTACAAATTAAATGGCTCTTTTGGCAATACAATTCTAGAAATTAGATTGCATTATAAGAAACATGTCACAGCTTGACTTTGGGTGGTTTTGATAACTCAAAAAAAAACCCCAACTTTTTAGAAAATTACATTTCTGAAATATTGCTTCTCAAATCAGAAACACTTTTTATTTATTTCTTCATTTATTTATTTATTTTATTTATTTATAGATATATATTTAAAACCCACGTGGGCTTTGACACAGGTTCTGTATTTTGCAGAATTCAGAGCTGGAGGAGAGAAGGCAAAGAGGAGACAAGAGAATGCCAAAAAAACCCAAATCATGGTAAACAGTGATGCTTCAGTGGCAGGAAAACAGAGAAAATTAATATGCCTTTTATCTGAAAAAGCTCTATATAGAGGGAAAGGCTGTAATTTAAGTTCCTTGCCTAATAATTATGTATGATTATAACCAGAAACAAGAATCAGATCAAGTTGATTTTTTTTTTTATTTTTTCCCTTGTCTCAGCCACCCTTTCTTTCCAAGAGGCAAAGTTTGGAGAGTCCCACTCGCCGGCTTAGTGGCAGCTCCGTGTGCTGCCGTGTCACCTACAACACAGCACTAAACAATCCAAAGGAAAAGTACATGCAAATTTTTTTGCCAGCAATTAGCGGGGTTTATGAGCTCACTCAGAACATTATTCTGTGAATTGATGGAAAAAAACCTGTTATTTCTTTCACGAGCAGTTGACATTTGTGAACAACAAGGCACCAGACCATCAGGTGGCTAATTTAAGCATTAACAGTCCTTGGCAGGAAAGACAGCCAGACTGCATGCAGGCATTTATGACAGCATTTCTAAATGTAGGTTTTGGTCTGTAATCCTATAAATGAACATTCTTTTGTGCAATATTTTGACAAATCAAGGGAAAAAATGCCAGGAAAAATCCAGCAGATAGCATGAGTCACACCTTTCCTAAGCCATTTCAGGCATCTGTTACTACGGGACCATATGGGTAAAACAGAAGATGCAGGTACCTTTTCCAGTCACAAGTATTCTAAAGATAAGCATATGGGTAGAAAAATGCTAAAAAAGAAACAACAAAAAAAACCTAAACTGATTTAATTGTTTGTTAATACGATGTACTATGCTTGCAACAGCTTTTCTCTTAGCACTGTTCCAGTTAATTGTGATTCACTGTTGCTCTTGACACTCTAACATCCAAGTGCCAAAACTAAAAGTAAAACAATTTTAACTTTAAAAGTTGTGGTGCTGTTTTGTTNAAAAAAAAAATTTTAATTTTAATGTTTTTGTTTTTTTTTTTTTTTTTTTTTGATTTTCAGGCTTTTTTTTTTTTTTTTTTTTTTTTTAATTGGGAGTGGGTGTGTTTCTGTGTCAACACTAAGCTCCTTCTTCACCCATATTTTAAAATTTGATCATTCTACTAGAAGTCTGTTGTACTGTTAGAAAATGAACCAGCTGAACAGAGCAGGCTGGAATTGTATTTATTTCCCCCATATCAGAAGGTGGCTGAATGATGAATGTGCAAACAGCTTTGACACCAGGGGTTAATGGATCATTACCAGCATTCGTATAAAAAAGACTTAATCATAGCTCGTTCTTTTGTTTTATAGTAGAAGATGATTCTAAGAGCTATCACCACGAAAAAAAAAAAAAAAAGTAATAAAAGATCCCTCACAGGCATTAAATGCTATAAATAACATTTGCTTACCTCATGAGTTGCTATATTTGGGTTCCAAAGTGCTGGCAGACCCACAAAGGATCAAAACCCCGGAGGCAGAGTAGCCCCTGCTGGCACTGCATATGCCCAGCTGCACTTAGAGACAGGGGCCACCACCAAAATCCCAACTTCTAGCACAAACATGTGAATCAAGGCACAAATCTCGTCAGGGTTTATCCATCTTCCTCATACTGATCACAATTGAGAAGTGACAGTGCATGAATTGATAAATATTATGATTTTTGTACGTCATTCACAGTACGATGAATCAGGTTAAGGATTTGTAAAAGTACAGGTTAATTTTACTGTATTTTCCCATTTTTGGTACCAGAAACATTTCAGGAGCAGACTGGTAAGTAATTTGCAAGCTGTTCTCAAGGTGTGAGTGAACTTGAGCAATTTCCAAAACCATTAAAA
>VZTG01006970.1:2291603-2304225 GCA_013397845.1 Melanocharis versteri | reverse complement strand
AAAAAAAAAAAAAGAGAGAGAGAAAATTGCAGTTTTCAGGCACCTAAAGAGCTACAAAAACTAGAAAGCAAAGTCTAAAATAATATGCCTTTTCAAATGAAAGATCAGATTTGGTTTAGCTTAGAAAAGACCTTAAAAATCAGCTAGTTCCCACCTCACTGCCATGGACAGGGATGCTTTCTATTAGATCAGGTTTAGGGTAGCACCATAGATATAGATATAGATAAAATTCTGTATATGAGAATTTCAGTTCAGTTCACCTGGGATAAACTGGCTGCAGAAGGTGAATTGAACAGCAACATTTAAAGATTTTATCACAATATTTTGAGGAATATCCCAAGTCTTAGAGTAATTTACCGATTTTTTTGTTGTTGTTGTTTTTATATACATTTTTTCTTAAATAAGTGTTGCTTTGTTCTGGGTTCCAGCTCTTTAGTTTATATCCATACTTTTGGCCCTGCTGCAGGACTCTGTGCAAGTTTGGATCCAGCAGAAATGTTAACACTGTCAGAGCTTTCACCTTCCTTCCCTCTTCTCTTCCTTCTGTCCTGAAGATTTTTTGGTTTTTTTTTTTTAAATACAGTATTTCCTCTCCAACTCCCTTATCAGCAAACCATATGCAGAGCTAATCATGAAAGCTGCATTATCACCTCCACTCTTCCAATGACAGTTCTACCAGAAATCAGCTTTAAATCAATTACAGCATCAATCAACCTCCCTGCACTCCAAATTCAGCAGGACCTTGTGTTTGAAAATATCCACTCCAAAGGAGGGCCTGACAATATGCACAGCTGACTCTCTTCTTTCTCTCAGTGGCAATGTCTTTTTATCATAATGATAAGCAATGACACTTGAAATAAAAGTGCTGGAAATCTGAATATCACAGCCCGAACAATGTTAGTGTCTCAGGACATTTCAAATGAAAAAAAGCTCAAATCAAAGCCTAATGCTGCCCGTTTTATCTTCTGTGCTTCTTCCTGTCAGGTGAAATAAAAGCACAAATCCATAGAATACACAAGGATTATGAAATGCTCCTGCTTTCCCTGAACACCCCTTGCTGGCCTGCATGGAAGGTAATTGCTGTTGAGTCAGAAATTGCTGAAAAATAAGAGAAGAAGCTGCAAAAGGCAAGTGCAATTGTAGGCATAACACAGAGGTGACCGGGTCTGCCTCAGAATGTGCTCTATCACAAGCCAGCATCCTCCCATTTGTCCTTTCAAATCTGGCTAGAAAAAAGGATTTATTTTCTGTTAGAAGTTTTTTTGTTTTGTTTTGTTTTTTTTTTTCCAAGATCCAATACACAAATAATACTTCTCTACATTGAAATGTGCATTTATTATCTGTCTCTCAAGTTCCTATTTCACTGAAATTCTAGCTCTGTATTTTTTTCATTAGTGAAATGTAGATATCAACAAAGCATTTTGACTTGCACAGCACTCAGTGTCCCAGCATACCAGTGCTAGCACCACTCTGGCTTCAATTGCAATCCCAATACTGCTGAGAATATTATCTGGGCTGATCATACTTCACATGACCATAGAAATCTTTCAGTCAACCTTCACAAACTGCTGCAATGATATTCTGCTTTGAGGTTTCCATGTGTGTAGCTCAACACTAAATTTTAAGCAGATTTGAAAACAAATACAGTATAGAAACACATCCTAACATATGTATGGAGGACTATTTTTAGTTGCTTTGCTTAAAAGTGGATCCAGATGTACATGAATATAAATGCAAATGGGTTGGCTTTTTAAAATCAAAATAAATCAATAAAGATGATGTTTCTTCCTCTTTTTGTTTACTCCAAAGGAAGCAATCAAGTTGCATTTTGAAAACTAAAGGATATTATAGCGAAATTATTTTACTAGGTACAATTAGAAAATAATCTTATTTCCAATTGTCAGTGAGAAATATGCGGTCTTACTAAAACATTAATTACAGATAATTTAATTATTACTTAGAATTAGTTATTTAATTTTCTTTAACTTTTGTTTCTATTTAAGGCAGTTCACAAACCTCACTCCCATGGTGGTTAGAAACTTTCTTTTTAGAAATAAGAAAATAATAGTATGGAAACAGTATTCAGTGAGAGCCTTTGACCAAATCCAATTCCCAACCTGAACTGAAGGCTTTGTAAAAATTCTGCAACATTTCATCAGAACTATTTGCATATCTTTGATCTTCTTGTTTCTCTCTGGGCTGAGTTTTAAGTGTCAAAATAGAAAGAACAGAATAAAATACAGTCAAGTCCAAAGCTGGAAGGGGTCTACAATGACCATCAAGTTTGACTGCCTGACTACTTCAGGGATGACCAAAATTTAAAGTCTATTATTAAGAAAATAGTCCAAATGCCTCTTAAACATGGACAGAGATGGAGCAAACTCTCAGCCAATATTTCAGTGATGGTCCCAGAGAGAGAGAGGACTTTCCTTCTAACAACAATATCTAATTACATTAATTTTCTTCTGGGGATATAACAAAGGAGTGGTCGGCTTTCTTGTTAAACCTTGTAAACAATAAGTGTGAAATATGAAAACACACTTTGGGATAAGAAATCTAACTTCGTATCATGGAATAACTTCTTCTTTATTTATTCCTCTACACAGACCACAGACTCAAGCAGTCATTTTTCGTTCATTCAGCAATCTACAATATTTTTTGAAAGAATTTCTCCCTTATTTTACCTCTGTGTACATACACTGCCTCTATAGGCACAAGCTCTGCTCGAGTCAGAGGCAGAGGTGAGCATCCTGGAACAAGCAAAAAGCCATGGATTTAAACAGAGATGCACTGGAAGATCTGATAAAGGGCATTATTCCCTTGGGAAAGGCCCCATTTACTGTTCATTATACCAGCAATCTTCCCTAAGTATTAAATTTAGTGACATATTTAGGGCAAATCAGCAAAGCCCGGGACTGTGTGCCTACACTTAAGGATGTGTCCAAGTCTTTCTGTGCTCAGCACAGGCCACTGACCCCCATCCAGCAAAGCACTCAGAAATCTCTGCATGAACCTGAAAGCACACAAGCACTGAGAAACTGCAACGTGCATTACCACCAGTTCTGCTTAAAAGCAAGTAAATTGCCTACAAAATGCTTAAATCATTGCCATGCATGTAAAATACTCTCTTTCCTGTTCAGTGTGATAAACCCTCTCCCAGGAGTTAACAGTTTTGCTATATTCAGAGCTCTGCAGATAGGGAAGCGCACACAAGAAAGTAAAGTGTGAGTTACTCTGTGCTGATAGCAAATGCTGCAATTTTCCTCAATTTCTACAGTGCGGTCCACAATGCAATCCTCACCGGAATATGGTTAAACATTTAGCAGTTAAATGTGGTTGTCACTCAGCCTCTTGGCTCTGCAAAACCTGAAGAGAAATGGATAGGCCTCGTGGGATTCACTCTACTTTGTGTGTGTGTGTGCCTGAGTCAGAGAGATAATTAGTCTGGACACAAAAAAAAGCTGTGCTGCCCTGCACCAAAGACACTGACACTGATGTGATGGGATCCTATTCATCCTAATCCTCCCAATAAGCACCAAGCTTTAAGAGAAAATACACAGAGGAGAGGACAACAGGCACAAAACAGCCAGGATGGATGAGGCTCTGAGCAACCTGGTCTGGTGGGAGGTGTCCCTGCCCATGGCAGGGGTGGAAATACAAGATCTGTAGGGTCCCTTCCAACCCCAACCATCCCATGATCCTAAGATCCAGCTCACAGTTTTGAATGATACCACACAAGTATCAGAATGACAGTTTAGACCTTCTAGAATCTGCTGAAAGACAAAGATCTTTGAGCAGTCTGTAGGTTTGGGGGTTTTCACAGAATTTCCTAGGAAAATCATCAGAAATAGACTCTATACACATATAATAGACTGTGCTTTGCTCAAAGCTCCGAAGTTTGCAGGTGTTACTGTAATTCAAAGTACATTTACAAGACATTTCCTTCCATCCCCACACAGTTTTTAGTACTCTGGACCATTTGTTTGGATTTTCCTTCTTTTTTTCTGAATGTGTTTCTTGGTAAATCAATAGATCTTAAAAATAAAAAAACGGTCTAAAGAATTTGCTTTGAAAAATTACATCAGTAAGTTACAAACCACAAAAAAACCCTGACTTCAAGCACAGAATTTCCCGAAGACTCTATTGGGAAGACAAAACTGCATTTAGTATGTGAGGTTGTTGTATAGAAAGCCCTGGAGAATTCCATATTTGCAGATCAGACAACATTTGAATGCTGCTTTAGGAAGGCTGCTTTCTGAGAGGCGGTTGTCGCCCAGAGGCTCTCTGATATTAACAGCAAATCACTCCTAAAAGTGTGTTTTGAATCAGAAGCAAGAATATGGTTATGGCATTTTGATCTCACGTTAAATATTCATGTAATAGCCACGAGGGTGAATAGTAACGACTCTCCAATGAAATCACTCTTTGGGTATAGGTGTCAATATCAAAGAGCCAAAGATGAAGCTTTCCTTTTGGTTGCTATGGAAGAGCATGGAGAGCATAGAGGAGTTCTTAAAACTCCCAACCCAGTCCCAGGTTAAGCTCGATGGTCTGTGTTGCCCTGCCATGAACCAGAGCAAAGGTCTCAGTGCTTCTGAGTGTTAAAATGCTGCTTTTGTATTCCACTTCTGTCTGTTTCAGCAACTACAGTGATCTAACACCATCTACCTTTTGAACCCCCTCGGGTTTTCTTGTTTAATATTGAATTAACATGGTCTTAGGTGGAAGGCAGAGATTTAAGAAGCTATGCCAAGTGATTCCATCATAACATTTTTTTTTGGGTTTCTTTTCCTCCCCTTCATCTTGTTTTGTGTTATATTTAAACCAAATAGATCCAGCCTTTGCTAATCAACCAGTAGAATGAAACTGCCTTCACCCTGTTTGTCTAATACGGCTCCTTGATGAGATGAAAGCCGCTACTAAGGAAATTATCATACTGCATTTATTCTAATTTTGGATATAGATATCTTAGATATGAAATTATTACAAAACATAATGACCTGAATTATAATTAAACCCAATATTGAAGGCATCGTGCAATAATGAATGACTAATGATGACCCTGCTACCACTGGAGAGAAAGCAGACTGCAGCCTAAAGCTCTTTATCTCCCTGTAATGGGAACATTTCCTCTCCCTTGATGCCCTGGTAGAGGTTTAGCCTTTCTGACACTGTGGTTTGAGTCAAAACCCTGTGCAAAGGCTAAAGAGAAAAGCTGATCTGTTGAGCCTGTTCTGATATTCTCCTTCTACTCTTTATTCTCCCTGATAAGCATTTCGACCTCGAGCGACGCCACTGCAACACACCAATGCACCAGGAGCTGAGGAGAGAGAAAAGGGGAGTGACAACAGGCTGGTGTGTGGATCAAACTGAATCTTCTCCTGAGGCTTCTGGCAGGCCCTGTCACCACAGAGCAGTGACAGAGACCAGGTACCACCGGGCAAACCACAGAGCAGGGCTGGAGACGCTCGCCGTGTGCAGGAGAGCAGGGACAGCACCAGGAGGGCTCATCTCCGAGCTGTCACCTGCCGACTCCCGAAGAGAACAACAACCACAGTCCTCAGAAACACCTGAGCAAGACTAAAAGGAATCTTTAAATATCTTCTGAGGTGATTTTAAAGAGAATTACATACAAGGCTCTGCTCTTGGAACAGCTCATACCCCAAAGCTAACTTACTTCTATTTCATGCCAAATAAAAGCTTTATGAATCACATAATAAAATGTTATGGCTGCTGGCACAATTAATTAGAGATGGAGGACAGCACAACTTTCACCTCAAACAGAAGTGTCATATTAAAAGAAAAAAAGCTGTTAAAATACTGTGACCACAACCACTGAGAACTGATTCAGTACAGAAAACAGGAGATGCTAGAGAAAATATTAATTTAAAGGAGATAAGGACAGTCTGTATCACTGTAATGTTTGTAAAACACCTGGAGATCACACTGAGACGAGGGTGGATCAGCACTTCAGATGGCAAACCTATAATTTCTCTACTGCTACTTATGGCAACAAAAAAGTGTATCAGCACCTGTACATGGGCCTATAAAGTCCATATATACATCTGGGGGAAAGAAACTTCCACAATTAATGCAGCAAGCACTGATGCCCAACTTCCTACTCGATTCTGAGTTTTCCTTCTACACTTAGACAATTATACTCATTCTAAGACTTCAGGAACAAAAATGAATTCAGGAATTACTCAGGATTGCTCAGAACTGATTACCCTACTGATGGATGACATGAGTGCTCACGGAATGGAAACCCCACTGTGTATTTTATTTGTGGCTGGGTTCATGGAGCACCATCTTTATGCAATTTAGCACATGAAGTCCACACTACATGCTGTGCTGACCCACACTGCCCAAAAAGCCAGGAAACACCTTAAAAATACAGCAAAGCAACAGTTTTGAATCAATGAGAACAAATGTAATATTTCTCAGAGGATATTTCTATTTCAAGCAAAGGTAACACTCTAAGTGTCTATTGAGTACCCCTTCAGTTCCATTCTCATTGACAGAGTTTCAGGTGCGACTGCTTAACCTGAACAGAAAACTTGCAGTCCTCGCTCTGAGTTCTACTTCTCTGAAGTGGTATGGATGGTTAGTTTAGAAGAAATAGAAATATAACAGTGCTCAGGTACAAAAAATCCCAGACTAACAGTGGTCAAAACATTCCTTCTGTTCACCAAACATGCTCAGTCACTGCTCTCAGAAGAGACGTGGATTTGGAACCCAAGTTTTGGCATGCGAGGATTACCCTCTCCACATCCCACTCACTTTACACAAAATGAGCAGCCACCCTTTGCAGTAAATCACTGTGTGACTGCACAGTGACAGCCGAGATGTCACTTGTAACCTCTGATGCCTGATTATGTCACTTAACAGACACTATTTTAGAAGTGCTTATGCACACAGTGCAGTGCAGCAGAGATTGGGGATCCACTTTTGACAGAAGCAGGCAATGATGACACAAGGGTTCATTTATAATCTGCCAGCACGTGTCAGTTCTAATTTCTGAAAATGTCCATTTACAAGACCTAGAGATTATATATAAGTATTTTGATTATATGTAATTACTAAACGTGTCCTCAAAGTTTGTTTTGGACTTTTTAAGGCTTCTCCTGAACAGAAAACTCGCAGTCCTCGCTCTGAGTTCAGAGCGTGCTGAGCACAGAGGTGCTCTTTGCTATAGAATCCAGGAAACTTTCTGCAAAACAAGTTGTTAGTAAATAAGACTTTTCTTAGTCTTTGTGGGTTTTTTTGTTATGATGGTTTGTATGGTTTGTTAGGCAGGAGTTCTGCTCGACTGGCTCGATGCAAATTGCAACACTCCTCAGATCCAGAGTGCCACGCTTCTGTCTCCACCAAACCTGATTAACAACGAGCAGGCACGAGGAGCTCTGCCTCTCACAAATGGGACTTAACTAGGTTGCCTTCTGTGATGTTTACCCACAGGGAATGAGGAAAAATTTGTATTCCTAGCTAGAATTTTTTTCCTCCTTGCATGTAAGAGGAAGCAAGTTTCCCCTAGGTATACATCCTTCTATGTTTATGCACAGATGTAGGAAGGAAGCAGAGTTTATAGTATACCACTTTTAAATTGACTCATTTGTGATTTCATTAAAATGCAGAATAAATTTTATATCCCCAGGCAATATTTCCACAGAATTCTTTAGGTTAAGATTTTCTATTTCTCTAAAAAGCAAAGGAGATTTTCTAAAGGCTTGCTGATTTTATATATCATTAAAAGTGCTGTTCAAAGAGGAAAGCAGAAAAGAACAAATTTTATTCCTCAATATTCTTCATTACTCCTTAAAACAGCATACATTTCATGAACCTCAGAAACTTAATCAGAAAGTTAGAGAAACTCCACTTGTGGAGCACCTATGAAAAATCCACACAGAGTCAATGACTTTGCATACGTTACATTTTTGAATTCTCTGTCTTCTTCTGTCTTTCTGTTAATGTATTTATTCTGGATTAGATTAACATGATTTTTAGGCACTAAAAGTTGAGAGAGAGCTGTTGGTATGAAGTTATGTAGAGCAAGAAACTACAATATTGCTCCTTTCATCTCAGGAGTCGGTAAAATATACATGAATATTTCCTAAATTCTATGATCAATTTTAAAAAAAATGGTTCTATAGTTTAGCATTCTACATTCTATATAAAATTTAATCTTAAAAACTACTTTGATGATGAACAATCAACTTTGGTGAACAATAAAAAACTATTAATGTACCTCTGGCAAAACATTCATTAGGCCCAGAAAATTTTTATCTTTAATGACATGTCTAAAACTGTCATTAGTGACCCTGTATGCCATCCTCAGACAATCATTGAGCTGAGGCTTCCAAATTTGGCGCACACCGCGTGCATCCGAAACGCCAAGATGAAAAATCATTTCAAAATTTCGTCATGGGAGATTTAGTCACAAACAATTATAGTGAGCTTTTACACAGGCAGTAAAAGAAAACCCCAGACCTGTGCTGCAGGTGATCAAGGGATATAATTGTTTGAAAAATATCCGTTTCTGCAGTTGCAAGCACAGTAATTAACTGAGGAAGTGACAGGCGGATACTTTTGACGGAGCAACCAAGTCTCGCAGCGGAGGGTTTGGAGTCCTTCAGCTGCCAGCTTGTGTTGGCCTCCTGGAATCACCTTTTCTGGCTGAACTCCTCCTGACTGGAGCATTCCTTGCACTACAAAGCCCTGAACTGTTGGATACACGGATTTTAGTGGGAATTGTGCAGTCTCTTAAATTTGACTGTCTTATTAACAGCTGGACTTTTAGTTCAGTGCCAGGAATCATTTAACAAATGTACAAATTGCTGCTTAGGCAAGAAACATTGTATGGAGGTTATCTGAAATATTTCTGTGGTCAGTAAAGCCATAGGGCAAACAGTGCAAAACAATGTTTATTCTACTCTGCTTATGATGAAGATAGAATAGAAATGTAGGGGGAAATAATCGAGAAAAGCACCTTTATTTTTCCATAACGTTCCCACCTTACAGATCCATCATTACAGCTATTATTCTGTGAACAAGGAATGAAATCTGGTTTTGAAAGTTTAATTGAAGTTTTTTTTTTTGCTTTGTGACAGAACCAGTTCAGATCTGTTTGCTTCAAATAATCTCACTGCTCTTTCAGAAGTTCCCGTACTTGAACAACAGCAGCAACGTAAGTGATGTAACAGATCCTGCCACTAAAACCCTCAGAAATTAGGAGATTTTAACACGAATGCCACATTTCTTGGTCTCACATGCTACTATAACAAAAAATTGGAATTATTTTTGTGCAGCTTTTTTTGTTAGCATACGCTGCTTATTTATAAAACGGCTGTTTGAAAATCCTGACCCTTGGGCTGCTGCAAGCTATTCAGTGAGAGCAAGAGAAACAAAGACTAAGGGATGAGGAAGATCAGGAAACTGGGTCAGAGATCAGTCCCCAATTCACCCAGTGATCTGCTGGGACCCCTGAATTTTTCTAAAAATTGCAATTCAGGGGGAAACATGCAGCACGAGCTAAGTATCTGTGACTGGCCTGAATTGGACTGCAAAAGCTGTGGGGACAGCCAGCCAAATACTTTTCTCTCCTGCATAATACAGGCAAGAAGTGATGTAAAAGAAGGCAGCATTTCCCAAGTGGCCACCACAAGGTAAGTGTTGCAACCGAGGCTTTTATTAATTCTGTCTGAACTGCTTATCTTCTGAAAAGCCATTTTTCTCAGAAAGAGATGAACACTTCATTGCAAAGTTAGCTGGAGAGGCAAATGTGGGACCCACTGGGAACCCGAGGTTGGAAATGGAAGGCACTGTCACTAAGTAATAAGTCCTATTTACCACATTAGGGGATTTTCTTTCATTTTGGTTTTGTGCTAAACAACTGTAAGCGAGGGAAAAAGCCAGGCTCCAAAAACCTTAATTTACAAACAGCCTTGTGTTCCAGACAGGGTAGGGGGAAATAGATGTATTCCACTTGATTAGGTTAGAACTGCTCTGAGAACAATATAAATTGAGTAGAAAACAACTATGGGGTACAGAGTGATGCAGGGAATATCACTCCTCTCATGTCAGCTTCCAGTTTCAGCTCAAATCCGTATATTTCTTCCCATTAAAAAGTGCATATCTTTACTACTTATCTACTTAACTGAATAAATTTAATTCTTCTGTAAATGGATGTTATACTAGGTATTTCAAGAGTTTAGAAGACTAAATTTGGCCAAACACATACTCTGGAGCGCATCCACAGATCTCAGCTTCTCTCTGACCTTGCAAACATTTAAATTCTTGTGAAAAAACACCTTTTTATGTCTTGTGCATTGCTCATTTCCAGACCACAAAGGGCTAATTAAAGATTTGTTACTTTTGCAAGGTTTCAGCTCTGACTAGTTACACTTAAAGTATGTGAAGATTAAATAGGCCAAATGTGCCTGTCTGAAAAGCAGATTAATGCACATCAATTTTGGTGAAGAATCCCATTCTAGCAGGAGACCTTCCCTGGGATGATACCTGAGATTGTGCTTTATATAAAGAAAGTCTTTAGAGGAGGGCAGATTATGGAAGAATCTGTCCTGTGCTGGTGACAGAACGGGAAACAAAAATTAAAGAGAGGGGAAAATAATATTGTGCCATTTTCATGGGTGTATGGAACATGTCCTGAGGAAAAAGCAAGGGACCTTTAAAGGAAGTAGGTGCTAAAATGTAGGAAAATACAGTAAATATGCATTAATTTTTAGATGTTTATACCTTGGCAAAATACGGATATGAAGAATACAGATACAGGTGTATAACATGGGCAGGAGCAAGATTAGAATATGGGTACTCTCAACAACATATTTTAATGTTTGAATGAAGAAGCTCATGGGTCACTTAAGGAATGGAGGGATAAAAGAATTAGGGAAATGCTTCCTTGCTTCATGGAACCTTTAGAACACATCCTAAGAAAGGCTGCACCATTTGTATGTAATAATCAGGCAAATAATATATTTTCCCTTAATCTCTCTCTCTGAAACACTGGACATGTTCCACAGACTGAAATATCCTGGTATTTACCTTAGCTCATACAACTCTCTCTCTGAAACACTGGGCATATTTCACAGGCTGAAATATCCTGGTATTTACCTTAGCTCATATAACTGGCACTAAAATTCCTGCAATATACGTAAAGCTCAGCAGAAGGGAAACAACAGAGAGCAGGGTTTGGTCTGGGAAGGCAGCACACAACCTCCACAGTAACCCCTGCTGCGAGTCCTGCCAGGAACAGACACGGAGCAGAGCTTTTCCCATAACCCTCCAAAGATATTACATTGGATTCTTGTCAGCTACCGAATTATGGAGCTGTCTGTGACTGAACTTATCTGCCACATGCCACATCTCACGTGGTAGAGAAGACATCCCTTTCAAGAGCTCTCGCAGGAGCTGTGACTTCTGACATCTCTAATGCTTGCTCAGAAGAGTAACAGGAAAATTGGTCTGTCTGAACAGCATTCCATTCAAAAAGCAATTTACATAGCAAAACAACATACAACAGGAAAAGCACTTTTTAAACAGAAAGGGCACTTGCAAACAAAGTATTCAATAGAATTCCTACTTTAATTATAACTGTATACATAAAACACACACTGTAGGCATAGTGGATGGCAATTCTCAGTCGTTCCCATCCTTGACCCAATTTCAAAACATTAGATAAGATGTCAGGAAACCATTTTTGAGGGATGGTGAAGATTTGCACCTCAGGACTTACATAATACTATTTTCTTCAATATTTCATCTGCCTGTCTTATGCCATCTTAGTTGGAATGTTCTTTATTAGCCTTCATATAACAAGACTGAGTGCCAAAAATACAAGCACTCTAAATGCTCAGGATATTTCTCTCTTGAAAATGGTAAGGATAATTGAATACTACTTGCCTGGGGAGATTAGAGTTGCAATATGTCTTATATATCCTAGTTGATTGGGTAATATACTTAATGGAACATACCTGGGAAGATGAACTGCTTATCTGGCCATAGCATATGTCTCCAGGAAAGATAAGACAATTGACATTTTTTTCCTCCTGAACCAATAGTTCTTGATAATTCACCTGTTTGTTCATTTGCATACACCAAATGTTTTATGAAGCCTTTTACACCCACTCATCAAGCGGAAAATGTGGAGAACAGTAGCAAGCAAGCAGCAGCTCTCTGACATCCCTGAGCTCCCCTGACCCCTTCACCACCAGGTCTCCATGGACAGCAGCAAATCAGACCCCTGCACATGCCATGGTCTGTAAAAGGGCTGTGGCAGGAAAAGCTGCAGCCCAGTGAGATCAGTCAGCCTTGAAAGAGGTCTGGCCTGAAAGTTTAGGCCTAAACACACCAATTAAGCATCCTGGCACGAAATTAAATCAGATCCCTTCATCACCCCACAGCCTCTGCTCCTTGTCAGCCATTGCCAGAAACACACCTATGGCCAGCAGGGAAAGTGCAGGTAACAACAGTTGAGATGCCCAGCAATTTCTTCTCCTGCAAGCTCTCTTTTGCCTGTCTCATCTCAGGAAGAACATTGCCAAAGAGCACGAGGCATGAGCATTTTATTTAATGATCCTTCTTTTCAGAAAACCTTTTTATTCTCTCT
>VZTG01006970.1:2277472-2291541 GCA_013397845.1 Melanocharis versteri | reverse complement strand
TTTTTTTTTTTTTTCTGAGCAGAAATGAGAGCTATTGTTCTGTCAGAGAGTGCAGTCGCCCTCCCCTGACTTTGAATCATTATATCCCAGAGCTCTCCTGAAAACGTGGGAACGAACAGCAGATAAGTGGAAATGGTCCTTGGTAGGCCAATCTCTGTTTTGAGAAGGGATTTTAGTCACAAGTAATCAGAGTGGGAGTCCAGCTCGGAATTCGTTCTGGTGGATTCCTGTGGCAGCTGATGGAGCTGCAGAGTAGAGGCTGTGCCCTGTGGGGCTCTGGCAGCTCGGCAGGCGGGTGCTCATCAATAGCAGTTTTCTCTCAGGCAATAAAAGCAGCATTTGTGGTGAACTGACGTAGGAAACCAACACAACAAACACCATCTCTACAGTCATTTGGCTGAGTCATGGCCAAACTCAAGAAAGCAGTTATATGAACAAAAAGGTCTACAAAACTTCAAAAATCCTGAAGCTTCTTTGGTGCATTTTGCTGTGCCACACGTAAATCCCAAACTACCTATGCCTCCACGGGCCAGAATTCCAACCTCTCACTTGCAGTACTCCACAGAAAGATCTACTTTGGGAAGGCAAAAAGGCTCCAGAGAAAGGTGTTGACAAAGGATAGAGAAAGAAAATGGCTTTTGGCAAATTCCTTTTTACTTTCATTACTAAAGCAAGGGAATGGACACCTTTTACTGCCAACAACCCTGCTAGCCAGTAGCTCACAACAAAACGACTTAATAGATTTAATAAGTGAATCATTTCCTATATTAAGTTACCAATAACTATAAATACAGTTATGACAGCTGAAGTTCCATAGTCTGGGAGAAGCAGGTCACATTTTCTCACAGTAGCTGGTTCCCATTTTAAAGGTCAGTTTTAAAAACTCAACTTTAAAAACTCACTGAGTCACCATTACCATGGCAGGAACAACAAGCTCTTGGTTCATGGCCATTGCATCACTTAAAATTGCTGATACTGCTCACAACGGAGAAGTAAACAAACAAACAAATCCAGATCAAAAAAGAAGCAGTATAAGCTTACCTGCAGCCCTTTATTTAGGCAGAGTAGGTGTTACTGAAGGCTGAGCACCAACTGTAGTAAAATCTTGGTGTAAATCGCCATGATCGCACAAAAAATTCAACTGTGCTCCCTTTGAGTTTAGTGAGAACAGTGAATTGGATTGAATTTATCTCCATTAAAACATTAACAGACTAATTCATAGAATCAGAAGGGTTTGGGTTGGAAGTGGCTTTAAAGATAATCTCATTTCAAACCTCTGCCATGGGCACCTCCCACTACACCTGGCTGCTCAAAGTCCCCTATGTGATCAGGGAATGTCTTCTTGATACTTAAAATTCTCTCACTTCTAAACATTTCAAAATATTTTCTTTCTATTTGTTGCAAGCTATCAAATGTTGTGAACAAAATAGTTGTGAAAAACCGAGTACAAGATCTAAAATATCTTTCTACTTTTAATACAAGTCAGTCTTTTAGAACAGGGTAGAGTTTATGAAAAAACTCTCTTTTCCTCTGCTCCCTTTCTTACTCCCTGTTGTTGTTTTCCTTTTCTTTGTGATGGTTTTCCACATCAATTTCTATCAAAAGAATTGTTAACTTTTACTGTCTACATCTAAAAATGCCTTTCAATAAAATGAACCCGCAGGTGCAGTGCTTTGAAGGGAGTAACTTTTCCAGCTGGGACAAAATGATACCATTTTATTGACAATAAAGAACAAAACCAAAAAGAATGGAGAAGAGAAATAAAAACACACCTAGAGCCATACCTTAAATCAGATAATTGTGGCACTAAAGATGGGACAGTAAAAGAGCAAAAGCAGTATTTGAGGGAAGGAGAAAGCCACCTACTTTGATATATCTCATTTGGGCTGATATTTGAGGAATCATTCCAGATGTTTTGAAAACGGAGAATTTGACTGGACTTTTCTCCTGGAAGCCTGCTCTTAAAAACTTGTAATGCATTTCTATTTATGTTCTTTAGTGTCTTGTAACAGTATGAAAAATGGAAGAACTGATTCACTAATTCACATAAACATATTGCTCAGAGTCCGACAGAAGGCAATAAGTAGTTCAACATTAATTGCATTTGTGAAAATGAAAATGCTTCCAAACCAGTCGAATTGATACACAGCCCTGATACTCCCAAACACTTAATGCCAGCATTAAATGATGACCACCACACCAATCCCTTTTCAAACCTACAGTTCAGATTTTGAATTTCAGTGTGGCCTCTCCTCCATCCAAATATAAAGCCTAACTGAAACATAAATTTTAAATGAATCATCCATGTGGCACAATAAATAATAAAATAATTATAAAGTGGTTAAGAATGGTTTTGATCTGTGTCTTTGCTTGGAATGGTCAACTGCAGGAGCAACACAAGTAAATGCCTGCCAACAAAACATTTTGAATATAAAGTGCAATACACCCTTGAATGCTCTCAGTCTTGATGCACATATTTGCCCAAGACTAAACTACATAACTGCTTTATACTTTCATTCGTCTGTTTTCCACAATAAATCCTCAAAAATGTCTAAAGAACAGAAGTTCAAGGTCCAGCTGCTCTCACAATCAACTTCTCCTTTCGAAACTGTTGAAACAAATTAGATTAAATTGATTATCTTGAATTTCATTGTGATTGGGGAACATGCTGTTTTCAAGCACTTGGATTAATTGCATCCCTTTGAGGCCTCTTAGGCCCTGCTGTGGTACAAGGAATCTGTAAATTCTAACTAAGTTTATTTTTATAAGGTGAAATATGCCAAGCTGAGGGAAAAAAATTACAACTGGAAGAGCGAAAGTAAAAGTATAAATAACCAAAAAGTTTCTGTTCCTTTGGCTGTGAAGCATGTTACCTGTCTGGCTTCATATCATTCAGCAACCACAGAGAGAAACTTAGGTTTCTGTTCTGCTCTTCAAGAGAAGGATTAGCCAGACTCAGGAGTTGCAGTTTTTATTTAAGCCTAGATTCTCTGCTCCTGGTTAAAAACAGTGAGACCACGTGGATTCATGTGTCTTGACAGAGCTTTTCAAGTAAACGAAACTAATTTGGATGAGCTTACTTGATTAATAAAATCCTCAAGCTTCAGAATGTTTCATTTTGATGGACAGGAAAGAAAACACACAAAGCTGTGTTGTCACCTTGTGCTTGCCTGTATGTGCTACATCTTGCCCCTCCTCAATTCAGTGGCACATAATAGAAATTAAACACTTTCCAAAGAGTTGCCATCAGTTAATTTTTTAACGGTCTACCTTTAGTTGCACAGTAATATCTAAGGATATTTAATAAACCTGAGTTCAGAAAGAAAATTTATTAAAAACTCCAGATGAAAGAGCAGAAGGCCAGACTTTGAAATCCCAAATTAGGATATGGTACATGACAGCTCCCATATACTGATAGTGAATAAAAACATAATTTATCTTAATGACAATATTTTTTAATTGGTTTTGAAGTACTACTGTGACTCCCTAACGTGAAACTCAAACATTGAAAACTGAGTGAAGTTATATGCTAGCACGTTGCATATTTCAAATCTTCCATCAGTTTAGCACGCACATTCATACATCACTGACGTTCATTTATAATTCATGAAACATTTCTCCACATTATGAGATTCAAAACCACGTTGCTGCTTTTGTTTTGAAAGTTCTACAATGAGAAACATGGAAGGATCTGAGAAACCGCAAAGGGGAAATCACCGAACCAAATTTGCTACAATAACCAAATCCTACCTGCAAAATCTGTCTGACTGAGCACATTAATTGTTCTTTTGCTACTCCCTTGGCAAGATAAACCACACAGAAATAGACCAGGACTCCAGAAACTCTCATCACTTGTCAGCTTCGTGCAGGGATCAAAGCTCCACAGCCACACATAGATTTGATGGAAATGAGAAGGGGCTTCCTGCCGTTACAACAGCTTCTACAGCAATGCCCACAGGAGCACCAGAGCGATTTCGGTGCCTACACCTCCACATTTCAATGATGGCAGTGGCTCAGTCTGCAGTGCTGAGGTGCTCTGGGAACACCTTCCCCCTAGCAGAGTGCACTCACAGCCTGGCAGCAGAGCTAGAATCACCATGGGGTTTAAATTTGCTCCAATAATTTGCACTTCTTTCTCACTTACAACCTGGCTCAAAACCTGTTTTGGCACATGACAAACGTGAAGCACATCTGCCTTCACTAAGTCACAGCCAAGGGATTCACTCGTATGGTATCAACCATCACTTGTAGTGACAGAGATGGAAAGGGACAGGTGAAGACGAGGTATCTTCACATCATCCTTGGGAAAGATTTCTGCAGTTTAAAACCAGAAAATCTGAAGTTTTGCCTTTTCAAAGAAATCTAGTGATTTTACCTGTAGGAGTTACTAAGGTTGCTCTTTGTCTTGTTTGTTAGTAAAGCACAAGAATGAGAATAAACAGAATAAAAATATTGCCAGAAGTGTGCTCATTAGAATAAAGTGACCGTTCCTTGCAAATATTCATCCTTCTGTGTAATAATTATAGCTCAAACCCCAAGGTTAACCTGAGTAAACACAGTACAACAAACACAACACTGTAAGGATCAGCACCAAATCTCTCCTAGTGAGCAGCTCCAAGCAGAGTATGGACCAAAATGAGACAGTCCAAAGTTACAGGAAGGAGGAAATGTAAAATTAAAGCAACTTGTGCACTAAAAGTATCGTGAGAGATGCTTTCTTGTGAAGTATCTATGCGTCCTCTTATTGCTTTAAGAGACACCTGCAGACAAACCTCGTCAACAGAGTCACACACTGCTGTTATTTCTGCTTTGAATTTTACACAGCAAATTACTCATGTAAGATGCAAACTGTTTTCTCAGTAATGTGATTTTAACCTGTCTTTTGAGGGTTTTTTTGCCTTGATTAATGGTAAATTACTGTGACTATTCAATGTCTTTCAGTAGTCTACTTCTACATATTAACAACAAGATAATTATGGGTAATTCATTTTAACAAAATTAAAAGCTTTCACATGCGCTACTTTCAGCCCAAAGATGATTTGCATTTTTTCCAATAAGACTACAGCACATGGACAGGTGCCAGTACTTTTCTGATCGCCAGTTTACTCCAGGAGTTTTGCATAGATTCTACTTTTTAATTCTGAAGTCCTTTTATTCAACCTCCACACCAGAACAACTTCTTGAGCTTTTGAAATGAAGCCCAACATCATCAAAATCAACGCAAGCAATTTCTGTTCCAGCGAGGCAGGCTGCACCTGGCATTCAGCAAATACTCTGGGATGGCCTGGGAGGGGGTGCAGTGGCTTTTTAATTGCTCCAACCTGTCCTGCTGCCTCGCACCTGAGCTGGCACCAGCAAAAGTGACGATTCAGCCTCATGTGAGACCTTCTGTGGTAGGATGTACTCTGCAAGAAAGCCACACTCTGTGTTTCCGCCTGTTTTAAGCTTTTTGTCACGGTCACCATCGCGTGTGAGGACCGAACCTCGCCATCAGTTTGTGCACAGCACTTCCCCATTGATCCCAGGCGGATCGATGCAGCAGGGGCTGCCTGCCGAGCCAGCGCTGTGCCAGCAGAGCACGGGGAAGCATCCGCCCTCCTGGGAGGCAGCAGCGATTTCAGGGGACACAGAGCCACCCCTACTCCCTACAGCGCTTCAACTGGCCTGCCAAGAGGCTGCACCACCCTCAATTTCTCTCCGGGGCAGAAATACGCCACAGAAATCAGACATATAAATCATGCGCTGAATAAAAGTTGCTTTGAGGACAGACTTGGCAGAAAATAATCCTTTAAGGCCCCCAGCTATTTTTTATTTGTACTGTGCCATTAAGACTCACGTATTCCTATACTGGATTACCTAAGCAGAAATGCACACACACCTGCAAATCCCATAATCAGTGTCTCCTACTTGTTTGGGTTTACTGTGGAGCACAAGTGCTGATCTGTTGACCCACTGTGGCGCGAGAGCAGACCTGGATTTTTCCAGTCTAACCAAAGCACTGGCTATGGCACAGCTACAGGATGTCTGTCCTGAAATTTTCCAGTTCAGCCAGAAAAGATATTCATCAGGAAAGTAAATGTATCCAGTAAATACAGACACACAGCAGTTCTATTCTGCCCACTTCTGTCTAACTAGAATGCAGAAAAAATTAAAAAAAAAAAAACAACAAACAAAACAAACAAAAAACAAACAAACAAACAAAAAATCCCTAAAACAAAAACAAACCACAAAAAAACACACAAAAAAACAAAACAAAAAAACCCCTTCTTTCAAACATACTTCTGTGGTGCAATGTCAAATAGCACTACAAAATTTTCAGGAAGAAAACCAGCTAGTAGAAACTAAAATCAAGAATCAGAAAGAGCTAAAGAGTGTGAAATAAAATAGATTCAAACCCAAGCAATGGAAAAAGCCTTAATGTATATGAAATAATTCTCTGCCACAAAATATAATTGGGACAGGCTGCTCAGTAACATTTAGTATATGTTTTGGCATCTATATGAATCCCTAAAAGATTTCAAAGTTGTCACCACTAAGAGTTGCAAATTTGACAGAACAATATAAAAAACATCTACAATCAGAAATAACTCTACTCATTTGTACATAATGGTAGAAGTGAAATAGCTGAAACTTCATTACAATGTTCCCGAACTATCAATTAGAAAAGTACTTATTTCTCCAATAAACAGTTGTCAAGAGATGACACTTCCTTACAAGCCTCCAACTCAGATGGGCTGAATTCTGTGTCAGTCACTGGCTTTTCCACACATTTTCTGTGTAATGTGTATTTTAGCTGTTTCCAGATGCAGCAATTATTTTTAATTCCCATAGAATAATTGAGGTTGGAAAAACACCTTTTATTTATTATTGAGTGCAACCAGTAACCCTGCACTGGCAAGGCCACCACCGAACCTTGCCCCGAGTGCCACAACTACACACCTTCTAAATCCCTCCAGGGACAGGGAGTCTGCCACTTCCCTGGGCAGATGTGCCAGGGCTTGACGACCAGTTCAGAGAAGAAATGTTCACTAATACTGAACCTAAACCTCCCTTGGTACAACCTAAGGTTGTTTCTTCTTTTTTTATTGCTCGTTATCAAGGAGAAGGGACAGACCCCTCCCCCGGCTGCTCCCTCCTGTAAGGGAGTTGTTGAGAGTGAGAAGGTCCCCCCGAGCCTCCTTTTCTCCAGGCTCAGCCCCTTTCCCAGCTCCCTCAGCTGCTCCTGGTTCTCTTCCCTGGACACACCCCAGCCCTTCAACAGTTTTCTTGTCACGAGGGACCAAAACTGGCCCCAGGATTCAAGGTGTGGCCTCAGCGGTGCCCAGCAGAGGTGGCAATCACTGTCCTGGTCCTGCTGGACACAATATTCCCAACACAATCCACACTCCAGACCGACAGCATGACGAGTCCATCGTGTGCATTCGTGCCATGACCATCTCTGGTTACAAATCTTTCCGGCGCAACACCAAGTTTGACCTTCCCAATCAATCCTTATTGATGCTATCGATTCATCTGGAAAGGGAAGACGCAAGGGAAGCCTAAACCTTGCTAAATAGACCGTTCGTGAGAGAATATCCTAAGGAAAGAAAAGGTGAAAACCCATTGTTTGGGAGCACTAAAACACAATGTGACAAAATCCATTGTAAGGATATCACCTGGAACATTATTGCCCTGAGGGGAGATTAACTCCTCTGTCTTCTCTCCAGTGAGCCTGAGCTTATTTGCTCGGTATTGAGCTCTGCGTCATCTGCTATTCAAAGCAACTTGGAGGCAAATCACTTATCACTAATTGCTATCTGTTCACCGCGCTACCAAAATGTACACATCAGTTTTTAGGGCACTTCTCCTGTATTTCATTTGTAATTTAAATTAACTCTCAAGTCAATACGAAACATCCCTCTTTAGCTCAGTGAAATGCTCTTAATTATTTTTGTAGCTATAGGAGCTATAAAAATCAATGTCATTATAAAGACAAATACATTTTATGCAAGTCACAGAAAATACTGTTGCAGGCAAGTCCCCTCTTCAACATCTGTTTTGTTTTCTTTGTAAGAGAAAAAACCGCTCTATTAAAAGCACAGTTCTGTCCATTCATAAATCACAAGCTACCTAGAAAATTTTCTAGGTGAATTAACCAGACCCTGCAAAACTCCAGATTTAAGCAGTGGAAAAAATGATTTTTCAAGTGGAGCAAGGCCATGCTTTTATGCTAAAGCTGAATTTAACTGCACAAGTTTGACTAATACCCAAGCTGTTTATGAATCAAGAGAAGACTCATCCTCACAAAGCACTTCTAAGTCAAACTCATCGAGCAACTGTCAAAAAAAAAGCTCCACTGATACTTCTGAATATTTATTCCACGTCACACTGATGGGCTGCAGAAAAATCACTATTAGTTGAATTATTCTACTGTGGTTTTATGAACCAGAGGGAGAGATGCATTCTACCTCATACTCTCAAAAACCAGTTGTTTCCACTTTTACACTAATGCACCAACACTCTCAAGGAGCCAAGCTGCAGTTAGATCAGTCATAAGAGCTGAAGAAATAAAATCCAGGGAGACAGAACAACAGAGAGAGGGTGAAGGCCATAGATGGGGGGAAAAAAGTAAGTAAAGGAAGAGACGAAAACCACACCACCATGGACTAAAAAAACCCAAAAATTAAAAAATAATAGAAAAAAAAATATAACCTTCCATTTTAAAAATATAAAAACTACAAAGAGTGAAGAGTCTGAACCACGTGGAGAGAAAGAGACTCAGGAAGAGCTTTGGGAAACAGAAACTGTTGCTGCAGTAATCAACCTGGATCTGTCCTAGCCACTCACACTGACCAGAGCTTTCCCCGAAGAGGGTTTATCCATGAGGCTGAAAAGCTTCAGAGGAACAAGTTTACATATTTATTTCTTGGCAAGAAGTGACTCAAAATTCAAAAGTTCCTAACTTCTCAACGAACTGGAAAGTGAAATAAGGAGCTGATATATATTGGGATTTGCTTTCCCCTTTTTGTTGCCTCGTTGTGACATTATCTTCTTCGCTCCGTCACAATTTAAATGTAAATCTATTTGGTGTGTTTTATGGTAGTAACTCTGCAATTTAGTATTGTAATACAGAGTCCATTTAAAGCTCTAAGTGCTCCCAAAAGGTATCTGTCATACTGCCACGTTTTATTATTCTCAAACATCACTGAGAGCAGGGAGAGGGCCAATTCTCACACATTAAGCTGCTTTACACCCAGTTTTTTTCCCCTGGTTCTGCAGGAAACTGCAGATCCATGCACTTTTGGATACTCTCTCGATTGTATTGATGCTCATAAAAAAAAAAGAAAAAAAAAGCTATTTTATTTTTAGGGTCGTTAATACTGAAATGTAAGGAATTTGATTCAAACTACTTCCTAGTAAAGAAACACGAGTTATTTAAAAGGATCTCTTTAAGCACCTGTTTCATCTCACAACAGTCTCCCCAACGAAACACCCAACTTCACCATTCTGCAGAAAGCTGGTGCACAGAAGCAGTGCAGCCTGCCTTAAAAGGGTCAGGTAACACCATCAGCCAAGAGCTATCATCACATGCAGCCTTTTATTAGTGATTCTAAAATCCCCTCAGCCACCAGGGTCAGCAGATAATGCTCAGAGTATCCATTTCAATGACAGGACGCCCAGGGTGATTTTAGCATCTCCTTTGACTAAGGTCCAAGGCTGCTTCGGGTAGGGATGACTTCCCTGCTCCACGCAGCACCGCTGTGATAGCTGGCTAATCAAAAATAACTGCAGTAATTACATGATCAGCAACACCATTGTGGCAGAATTTGTAAGATGCAGCTTTCTGATTTAACACCAAGTCTCACATAAGTATTAAGGTGCAAATAGCAGAGCATTTATCCTACTTGGTACAAACACAATCTTGGGAATAAAAGACTCTCGGTGGAAATTTACCATTAACTGAAAGCAGAGTTTGAAATTTCTCCCTATGACTGAAAATTCAACTGTTATTTCCTTTAGTCCACATTAAGTAATTGTGGGAAAAAAATGTTTCTGTAGTTGATACACGAAGCAAGTTCTCAAGAAAAGCTTTTGAGAAGATACATCACAAATTGGTAGATAGTAGGAAACACTGGGATGTTTATGCATCTCCTTTAAAAACACCTAAATTTAGAACAGGAGAGCAATTCAGTGTACACTCTTTTGAGTTCCTTATACAGTGTGTTAGTCCTACATACAAGTTATAAACCCGTAAAGCCAAGTTTGTTTCCTAATATAAAATGCCTGCAGTCACGTGATGCTCTAAATTGTGTGGGATGACCAAAACCTGCAGCACCACTATTGCAAACCAGATCAGTTTTCATGTTCTTTACCATCGAGAGGATAGCAGATCAACTGATATTCTTCTCCCATATAAACATTGTCAATGAGATTATTATCAAAACTAAGTTGGTATTCTGAATTCTATCCCTCCAACTCAGAACTTTGTGATTTCAGTAAATACTCACTAAAACATAAAGAGATTCTGCAGCCCCAAAGTCCATGTTTTACAGGCTGGGCTGAAATTCCAGCTCACTTTAAGTTGGATTTAGGTGTTTCAGTGCTCATGCAACTCCAAGCAATATCTTCTCATTTGTATGTGTCTGACATAATTGGATTCCATTTTTTTCCAAACCTCAGAGGTAAGATACAAATGTCAATACAAATTAAACTCTGGCCAATGTAAATCTCTTTAGTCTTTCTTTTCTTTTTAAAAGCAAACAATGTGCAAGAGAAGAAAGAAACAAAGAGAGAAGCAGGCTGCAATCTCCCGTGACTTCAGTTTGAAAATAACCATTTAACTAAAAATAAGTATTATCCTGAGTTTAAACAGCAACGTTGCCTTCCACTAATTGGTAAATGTGAAAATTATCATTAATGGTAGACTGTGCACAACTGAAATTTCCCTATCCTATGAAAATTCTGCCTATGTCTTATAAACAACCAGTCCAGCTTCTCATTTAATGTCTTCAAATTCAATTAACCTGTAGAAGAGATCTGTAAAATGGAAATTTTATAACAGTAGATTCAGATTCTTTATTTTTAATAGCAGTTACTTGAAGAAGAAGCAAACAGATTTTCTATGCAGCTAAGAGAGAAACCCATGTTATTCTCTGAAGTACCTGTGTAGCACTCCAGCCTTCTCACTGTTTAATGAAATCAGAACAACTAGGTATAAGCAGTAGACTTCCTAATTTTAAGCAACAAAAATCCTATCCCCACCTTTTTTTACCACAGTACTCCCTGTCTCCAATTCATAAATATGTGGGATGTATTTAATGCACATTGGGACAGGGAAGTTTTGATATCACTTCTTCAAATTTTTGTTCAGCTTCCAAAAATCTTTTGCAGAACAACCAGACCATGACAGTGGGAAATCTGGGACCAGCATTATTCTCTTCTTACATCCTCCCTCTTCCTCTCAGATCTGCTGTGCTGCCTCCCACCACCCTCTGGTGCCCACAACACAAACCAGACACATCCAGGCTCCTGTATTTATTTCTAAAGGTTTTTAGCAGCTCCTTGCAGTAACTTTCCCCTTTTTTCCCAAGGATTTAATCACACTTGAGCAGACATTCAGCAAGCGTCAGCTGCCATACTCCAAGTGAAGGATATATTATAGGGTTTTTATCTTTATAAAGTTTTATAAAAGCTGCATGCAAGATTGCTGTCTGCCTTTTCCATCAGTGCTGATAAATAAACAGGGACAAAGCAACAGCTTTCTGCTGTAGAGTTTACAGCTGGAACTCCCTAATGAATGAAAATTAAATGGCTGTGCTGGCAAAGGACGAGACCTTCACTTCTGATTCCCCTCAGCTTCAACTTGGAGCAGAAACCTCTTCAAAGTCAGCCCAGAAGAGCACTCCCTGCTCCAAGGCACAGAAATCCCACTGCTGAAAGCTCCTAAAGCTCCTGCTTCCCCTCTCCTCCCAGCCACCTCTCCACACAGTGTTATTTTCATAAATAGTTGTATTTTAACAGTAACAACTGCTACACATCCAGAATCCCACTCAGTTAAATGCCAGGGCTGTTCTTAGTTCCAGATGAAACTGTAATTTCAATTTTTATTTCTTGGCATTGCAGGAAGAAGAAAGAAAGGAAAGGGATGAAAATATACTCTTAGCAGATTTTTCAAAAATACGTGAATAACATTCATTGCTCAGAAAACATGAAATAAATGACATTCTGCAGCAAACTGTTAGTAGGAGCTTGAAACAAATTCTGCTAATTGTACTTTTCAGAAAAAAACCCTGCGGTTAAGATAACTAATCAGCTGGGAATATTGTAATCTGGCAGAGAAAGCTGTCAATTGGGGGAGGAATTTTTAGCATTGCTTATGAGCCAGAATTAGGGCAGCTACAAATGGTTCATAGTATTTGGAAATATTTGAGGAAAGTTTAAGTAGGTTAAAAAAAAAAAAAAAAAGGAAAAAAAAAAGAAAAAAGAAAGTTATGACCAGCAAAACAAGATGGTTGGAGAAAAAATATATTTTTAACACTGCACACTTATATATAAGCACTATATATATTTATATGCATACACACACTATACGTATATATGATGCTAAAATCCAGCATTCTAATATTCCACTATTCTCATTTTCACTGGAGAAAACCACATTACTCCTTTGTGCCTCAGTGTAAAATCAAGTAAAAGAGCAAGGAAAATAATTGTTTCTAAAACTTTGAAGTACGCTTAGAGATTTCAGTGTCTAGAAATTCTCTGGAAACTAAAGAAAAAGTGACTGATTGACAGTCAAAAAAACAGCTCAAGAAATTGATGTGATGCTACACTCAAATCTTTTAAAAAAATCCCTAGTGCTGTTTTCTTGTCTCAGGTCCCAGCTCCTCCGTCCTGTCCCATGTCCCATCAGGAGGAGGATGGTTCAATATGGTCATAGGGATTTTTCTGCTCTGTTAAAGGGGATGAAACCATTCTCACACAGAGATTGCACAGGAGAGACCCAACTCTCCCAACAAATGACGAACATTTGAGAGCAAAAAGAAAACTACCGAAAACTGTTATCAAAGCTTCAGTCACCTCGGTTTTCAAGGGAAAGTATGATCACCAAAATAACCCTTGTATGTTCTAATTTATCATTTTTGTATCTTACATAGTTAGGCATTATTATCTGTCATCACAGACTGATAAAGAAAAAGTGTCCTTGGACTACGCTCGGTCCTTGCTAAAAAAGCTCTGAACAAAACACAGTACATGTTACAGTTCAAATAGACAGAAGTTGTACAGAAATGTGGTGTCTCTTGCTTGACTATTTAGTATCATTTTGGAGTAAAACTCCACAACAAACCGATAAAATACAGAGCTTTTTTCAGATAGCTTGTACTTTCCATCTATATCAAACTACAGACATCGCCTATCCCTAAACACAGTATGAGAACCTTAAGCCTTAAAACAGTAAAATTAGTGAGGATGATGTTATATAATGACAGTGTCACTTTACTTCTTGTGGGGGGAAAAAAAAAAAAAAAAGAATTTTAGATATCCATGCATATTTAAGAAGTTTCTCAGACTTTTAGTTCTTCACTGGGGTAGATGAAGTATTTGTACTCAAGGCTAATAAGCTCATCAGGGGAATAACCACTAATGATTAAAAGTCAGAAAACAAAATTTGCAACACTGAATGGCACTCAGGCTGAAGTGATCCGGCACATTTAGGAAAGATCACATCTCAATTAACTAGAATATTTAAGGCATTTATGGAAATGTGTAGTTCTGTTTCTCAAAAGTTAATAAATAAATTTAATATGATTAATGACTGGAGTATTTGCCCGTGTACGAGTTATATGATATCTTTAATTAAAAAAAAATATTATAGGATCTATATTAAAACTGAAATATTATTGAAGGAAATCTAGAGCTTCTAAATTAAAAGTAATCAAATAATGGCTAACAGATGAGAGAGAAAGAAAACTAATGGGTTGCATTAAGTAAAAGATGTGTGTTGGTCCAGGCACAAAGCAAAGAAGAAATTTACTTCAATTGACTTTACTCCAATCTAAAAGCAGTAATGCAGATTTATAAGGAAAAAA
>VZTG01006970.1:2260645-2277447 GCA_013397845.1 Melanocharis versteri | reverse complement strand
AAAAAAAAAAAAAATTCTTCAGACTGGAGCTGGGACAGCGCCCAGCAGCACTGATGTAACAGGGAAATGCTGACTAGAGAAAGAGCATCAAGGTCATGTTCCAGCTGAAGACTAATTGATCGCAGCCCACTGGAATCAACGAAGCCTTCACCAATGACTCCAGGGGCAGCCAAAGGAATCCCCCACAGCCCCTGCCCAGGGCACACATGGAACCCCAGGGCTGGATCCTCACAGGGAGGGGGGCCAGGGTACACACCCAACCACAAACCACTCACTCATGGATCACACCAGGCGGCCTTCATGCTTGGTACTTTGACTTAGTAAAGATCACAGAACCGTAAACTTCCAGTAAAACCCGGGATACGGCATTCATGGTGGGGATTTAAATGAAGAATGTACAGAGTGTCCAAAGAAAAAAATCTGTCTGCACTACCATAAACAAAAAGGAAATGAGGTGGCACAGTAAATAAGGTGTGATGCACATGATGATTCACAAGTTACCACTGATGAAAGAAAAGACATTACAGCAGTGTCCTTTAAACGCAATGTTTTTGTTCTGGATCTCCCATACATTGGCACAGTCATCACAGAATTAGATTGTGACTGCTTATAAAAAAAAAAACCTAGTCACTTCTAGTCCTACTACCAGAACACCTTTCCCCTCTGTGTAGTGACTATCCAATCCATCTCCTGCTTCTCCAGTTATTTGTTGCTTTGACTGTGACTCAAATGGGATTTGAGTGACTCGAGTTGATCTGACTCTGACTCAAGCTCAGGTATTTTCCGAACACACTGAAATGAAGTCCCATCGTGGGGATGAGTTTGTTGCTTTTGTTGCCTCTCTCAGTGAGTCCCCTTTAATCTCTCTCTCCACTCCTGGTGACAATTGGTGGTGCAGCTGGAGGTGCATTGAGCCCTCACCACAGAACTGGCAGCCACTGCACTTCCAAAGAACACCTCCAGCTGCCAGGCTCTGAAGGGAAATGCACCGAGCACAGACTTTAGGAACTGCCCACTGACAATAAAGTTGACACAGCACTGGACAAGAAATGTATTTCACATTGCATACGGTGACACTGGAAGCACTTTGGTCATTAAAGGAGGGGTCTATATCCATTAATGCTCCATCCATCAATGGGGATTATCTTTACTGTATCATCGTGTTCTACCTGTTTCTGATTTTCTGTCACTGCAGAAAGAAGTTGCAATAAAAGCTATTTCAGATCCAAACTCAGAACAGGGAAAAGTATAATGTCAAAAGAAAAACCAAACAAAGAATTAAACCCCAGCACTGCACAACAGTCAGCCCAAGCTGAACCATTCTCACCCATACAGTCTGCAGCCTTTTACTTCTCTATTTGCTTTTTTTTTTTTTTTTCTGTCTCTGTCAAACAATTAAAATTATTTCTACTCCCATCTTTCAGTTAGTACCCTTAATGGTGACACTGAGATAATTAAATCACCTCCAAAACATATTCAGATTTTACTACTAACTCCACATGAACACAAGAATGTATGTTCTGAGTCTTTTTTGACAGAAACATCTCTGTTCCATCAGGATTAGCAGGTTTGGAGCTCAGTAGATACAAGATGCAAACTCCCATGTCCAAGTTCCAGGTCAGCTCTATAAAGCAGAGCCCTTGGCATCTCAGGATTGCATGGAAAAGGTCCCAGGGCCCCATGTTCTGAGAGAGCAGAACTGGCTGAAAAAACAGTAAGAAACTTATGAAGGAGTTGGAAAACAACAAGTACAAAATAACCAAACTCAGAGACAATTAAATAGAGTGATTTCCAGCAAACTCTTAAAATTAATGTGCTCCCAAGTCATTTCAAAATATCTGTTCTAGGCTGCTAAGAAGCAATTAAAAGAGGAGATACTGCAAACCACGGATGTAGTGTTTGTACAGAGGCCACTGTTCACCCTCCAAGAGAGAAATCATTTCTGGAGGGACCAGGGTGTGCAAATGTATGAGCTCTGAGTCCAAACCACAGCCAGATGTTGCAGGCTTGTCATTAAAATCACATGAAGAGGCTCTGTTTGCAAAACAGTTTCATCCCAGAATCTCTTGACTGATGCTTGAACAGCAGCTCAGTTTGCCAACTGGCACCAGGTTAGGAAGGCTCCTGAGCAAATTGTCATTTGTGTCATTTGCTGGTTCTTATGGATGCAGCACACTCCAATCCCCCTCCCCCAGACCCAGAGCACAGGGACAAACACAAGCTTTTTCTGGAAACAAAAAAAATCACTTTAGATTTCACCCCCTTCTTCATATTTCCACTGTCTCCAGGCCGCCCTCCTCAGTGAATCCCAAGTTCTGAATGCTTCACGACACGGGGAAGGCTGTTCCTAACGTGCACTGTACCAAATCTCTGTCCTTGAAAGCAGCCTCAGCCTTCCTGCTGCTCCTCCACAGCTTCCTCTGGTTTGCTTTGCCTCTTAGGAGCCAGACTTTCAAAGCATCATTAGAGCTCTCCCAGGCCTCTGTGGACAGCAGCTAAGAAAGATCAGGAGTGGAACCTGCTATGCTTCATCTCCACCCTGTTCTCCTTCAGAGGGTGAGCTTTTATGATTTTGTACACCAGATGGACTCTGGAAACTCCTTTCTGCAGGAGTTCGTAACTTATTTTACACAACAGTGTCTGTGTTCAAGCCCCAGAGGTGAAAGAGAATTATTGTGTGCCCTTTCTAGCTTAGTGGGAACTTTAAAACTACTTGTGTTATGTTCTCCACAACCTTCAAGCAGCAGTAATAGATAAATAGGCCCAGTTTGTTCTGGGAAAGCCACCATCTTGAATAAAGGCACTAGACTTTACTAAATTGGAACAAACTGTAGGATTAGTCCCAGCCAGGATTTTCTTTTTTTGAATCAATGTCCTCTTTTTTTTTACTAAATGACAGCTGTGAGTGATATCAGTATGGCAAAACCACCAAGAGTATAGTTATCCCACAGAAAAAATATTCAAACTATGACTTTAAAAGTGAAAGACATTAGTTGCACTGGAATAATAAGCTTTCTCTCAATCTAATATAATTCCCACTGAAACAGATTTCCTGAACTGAAAAATATGTAGCTGAACACTATTCCACTTGAAAAATTTTTGAAAGCAATTCTGTAAAAGGAATTCCTCCATAAACCACATTCCTGCTTCATTAACCCTCATACAGTTACAAAAAATTATAATGTAATTATTAACCTTAACAAAGATTAAAGCGTGTCTGCAGAGACCCTACGGTATTAAGAAGTGTACTAAGACTCTGAATATTTTTTTCATTTAGTCGATTCAATTTCTTTTCAAAGATTTAATATCTGTGACACAGACACCAAATTAAAGGAAACAAATGCACTAAAGGAATGTCTGAAAGGAGAAGACAGAGGATGAAAACATTACCCTCTGCAGTTTACAAGTGAACTTTTCTTGTTTCTACATTACACTGAGAAAAGCTGGCTTTTACTGAACCGCTGATCCTCCTTTTCCCCTGATCACCCCACAAGCAAATTGGATCACCCAGGGCCGTTGGAGGGGCACGATTTGGGCTTTCAGTCTCAGAGGCTGCAGGCACAGCACCCCTGGGAAATGGTGCTGTCAGGAATTGCCCCAGCAGAGATGCTCTCTGGGACTGCAGCAGCACAGCAGCCTCCCCTGCTCAAGGAGAGGCTTGGCTGGCCAAGATCCTCTGCAGAAACTGGATTTCAAACCTTCCTTCAGCCCATTCCCGTCCCTCACCCTGGCAGGGCAGGATGAAGGGAAGGCAGGATCAAGAGATTCCTGAGCTAAAGTTAAAAGATTCTAAGTCTATCGTAACCTAAAAGAGGAGTAGTAGAAAGTGAACTGAAATGTTGGAGGAGGTGAAAAGCCATTTATGATTAATGAGCTTTTTAGTTTTCATCTTTCCATACCTTTAATTAAAACACAAAAAGCAGATATGAAATGCAGCCCTTTCCTTTGTGGCATTAAGATGAAAGCATGCTGCTGCTTTCATTCCCATCCTAGTGCCCCTAGACCACACCTATGCAATAAGTTTGTCTTTCAAAAACTGTCCCGGGCCACATCAGAAGGGTCTGAGTGTGCATCTCCTGTTCCTTCCACTCCACAGGCTGCCCTGTGCAGCATCTCTGAGCAAGGCAATCTCCTCCTGCTCGCTGGCACCGCTCCACATCGCAGAGATAATATTCACTGGGTCGGCATCAAAAGAACATTTTGAGTCAAAACTCACATTCGAGACCCAGCCAGCCAGGACAGTCAGCTAATGATGACTGCCTCACTTGGAGTCCTGCTCTAGTGAATGCCAAATACTTCATCTCCAGCTGCCACCAGTATTTCCTACATAACCCAATCCGTCACGCACCCTCCGCGGAGCTGAGCGCGATTCCTGCGAAAGCGTTAAGCGGCCGGGGGAAGCTGCCAGTCTGAGTGGCAGCTGAGCTGCCTGTTGAAGATCTGAAGCCTGGACTTACACTTGTGGAGTGACAGGCATCTGTCTGAGCTCTGTGGGTGCAGCCTTTCATGGCAGTGGAGCCTGGCAGGCCGTGCAGACAGAAATTGGCCGTGTCAATGTCCCGCTCCAGTGGACAGGGAGCCGGACGCGAGGGACAGCGCTGGGAAGCACAGCGTGCCAGGCACAGGCACGGAGCAGTCAGGGCATTTCCCTGCCAGCTGGAGCTGCTAACCTGCACACAGCACAGAGAGGGAGTCCTGGGCAAGCGCAGGGAGTATCGTCCCTGCTGGAAGCAGGGGAGCAGCTCCACTTGTAATTCCGGCGGGAGAAAAAGCGAACAGGGATTCTCTGGAGGTGATGCTCTCCCCACTGCTCCCCCCTCGTGTGACTGGAGAGAGGAAGAATTTACTAACACAGCATAAGAGGTGTGCTAAAGACGGGGAGGTAAAGCTCCAGAAGGCAAATCTGTAAAACCACCCAGATCCTGTGACCCATCAGGGCCTGGGGCTGCAAGCTGAACTCTGCTTTTCCCAATCCAATCTATTCCTGCTGGAGCCGGGACACTGGATTGGGAGACAAAGTCATTTTTGCAATAACTTTCTTTTCAATTACACTACCCCTTGTATTTTTCAGTATGAAAAGAAGGAGCACCTTGCTGATACAGGATAATTCCTTTTGTGAACCTGAGGTTTTGGCATTGTACTTTGAACAGCAACAGCCGGAGATCTGCATAAAAAAAGTGCAGGAAAAACAGAGTCCCTCAGGGGAGTTTAGACTGTGAATTACTGATGTGCTAATAAGATTCTTTATGTACAAACATGAATAAAGAAATGAAGAATACAGGCAATTTCAGTAGGATACATACAGACAAAATTAAATAACGCTGTGGGAGTAATCCTCTGTAAAAGACATACTTTGGGGCATTTTATTTCTTTCTGCTTAGTTAAATAAATGAATTGCCTAATAGAAAGTCAGAATTATGGTCTTTTTTTTTTTTTTTTTAATTTAACTAATGCTTCATTTTTTTAATTGCTTAAAGAGCCTAATTTTTCCAAAAGTACCCATGCAATCAAAGATGCTGGAGCTATAAAAATGTATCCTCATATATTATTTTAGAAACTTCTCCAGAGATGAGCTAAAATTTGAAAGCTAAAAATATGAAAAAAAGACAGGAAATGCTGCCTTTAATTCCACTGAAACATGCTGTATGCTTAGAATTATTCAGTGTACCTAAAACCGGGAAAAAAAAAAAGGCCAATTCATGTCTTTTTTTACTCTGGTTTCTCAGTTCTGTTTTGTTCATTTTAGTTAATCAAAACCTGCTTATAATTTATTTTGGCCTTCTGTTAAGAATATCTACTTCTCTAAGAGCACATGGACTCAGGACACTGAACATATAAACCGTTTTTAGTTTTTGTAGTACAGGGCAGAAACCTGTTTCCAATCTTAAGCAGCACAAACCCTAGAAATACTTAGTTTTACTTCTGAGGAGTATATTTGTCACGTAGAAATAATGATGAGAAAAAGTTCTACGTTGATAACTAAGAGGAGATTCAGACCAAAAAAAAAAAATTGGAAAAAAAGAACAAAGAAAAATCACAGTCTGGGGTTAACACCAGACAGAATCTGATGCACGAGTTCAAGGGGGCAGGTTCACCCAAAACTCTAAAAACCTGAGATGTTTCCTCTTGCTGTATCCAAAGTGTTCTCTCTTTCTACTTTCAAGTAACATCGATCATTTTCCTGCATTAAACATTTAAAAAGTATAAAAAAAAAATAAAAGACTGATTATGTTGTGGGTTTTTAATCAACACAAGTGATTTAAGTCATCCATTGGCATCAGAGAGAAAAATAAAAATAAAATAATCTACAGTGCCTTTCTTGTGATATTTTTTTCTTTTCATTTCTTTCTGGAATCACAAGAAGATTAAACCAGGAATGATTGGAAGTTGATGATACATTTCAAAACTACAGAGGAGTTTTAATTTCTGAACTGATGTTTTAGTCACTGGCTGTTACATAAAATCCAATGTGTCAACTCGAAGAGCAGAAAGAAGTCTCTCTTTTAAAAAAGGTTTTCTTCTTTTTCCATAAAATGTCATTTTTTCCTCTTTGGAACAGGGTGACAAAGAGTGAGTATCTCTTATTTAATTGGAAGTTTAAAAAGAATGGATACATTTTATATGTTACATAAATCAGAGAAAGAGATTAGAGTTCCTCTCTACAAGAATTTTTTTCCAATTTCCAAGGGCTTGAAAAGATGGAGTTTTCTAATATATAAAGTTCTTAGAAACTATCTGACTTTGACAAAAGATTTTTTTTTTTTTTTTTTTTTAAATCCTGGGATATTCTAGAAGACAAATAACTTTTAATATTGTAAGAAATTCAGTTTAACTCTGCACACAAACCCACGGGCATATGATCTTTCATAGCATGCTGCACTTTGCTGGTCTCTATATACTTACGACTGATATCTGAGCATCTTCCTCCAATTTATTGAAATTAAAATATGTTTCCCCCCTTTTTAAGATAAATCCACAAAATTAAAAATCCTACTAATTCCATTTAAGCACCTGGTAATATTTTCCTAATTATTGTCCACCTTCAGCCATTTGTAGCCTCATACCATTGCTATAAATGAGCCTTAACACCGGCTTAAAAACTATATTAAAAGAGATTTCCTTTAGATACCAGAGCTTCCATCCATGTGGATGGTTATTTGGTTATCCTGTGTGGAGCATTTCCTGCAAAAATATATATTTTGGTCCCTCAACCAAATACTGCAAATCCTACTTGTGCTTTTTCTGCCTAATAAAGGGAAATTATCTTGGTGGAAGGAAGGCATCTTTGGCAGGAAACAGACTTAAAAAGGCTTCCAAATATCACTTTTCTGAATTCACAGCCTTGATTTAATGCTGGAGTGAGGATTTTTTACTTTCAACTCCTTCCCACCGCCAGGTTCCTTTTTTCTCTTTTCTAGTCTTGGGAGCATCCTCCCATTTCAGCATCCTGTTCCTTCTACACTTCCCTTTTATTTTTTGGAGAAAAAATAAAAGAAAGGGGACAAAAAAGCAGCTATGCAGTAGTGGGATTTCAACAGCTACTAAATACATGAAAGCAAAGAAACAGCAAGCAGGCAAGGAGCCAGAAGGGAAATGGTTTTAGGATTTGCTAAAATGCTGCTCGGGATCAACTGATGGTGGTGGTGTTGGAAAAAGAGGAGTTTCCAGGTGGGCAGGGGGCACAGGGAGCCTGCAACTGCATGTGATAAACACATATTATAGTATTGGCTTTTCACAAATATCAAAATGGAATTATGTGTGTAATGTTAATTCTTATAGAGGTAGCTTTTGTTATAAAGATATAATGATGATTAAATGTCTTTATTTTCTTTGTTCTAACTTAGATATAGTGAAGAAATAACTAATATAGCTGGTTTAGAATGTAGCTAGCTTACAATAATTAAACCATCTGTTTAGTCAGATAACATCCTAAGCACAGGCGTGACCAGGTTCCCTGCCACAAGACACTTCTACCAACAACATCCACCTGCTGATGGAGAAAAGATACTGGATTCTCCAAAAGAAATACGCATGCTCTAAAAAGGCGGATCCAAGGAGGAGTCATGCTAACTAGCTCCTGGAACATGTAAAATAGTTTGGGGGAAAGTTTGAATATGCATAATTGTTTATGAATACGCAACAGGCTGATGCAATAGAAAGAGTATGTAAAGGGGTCTCCCTGTAACAAGGTGTGCTCTTGGCTGAGTGCCACGGCACCCAGCGCTGTTAACTTTTGCTTCACCTTTTGTCCCTTATTGTCTTTTATTAAACTCTTACATTTTAACAGGAGAGTGAACCTCGTTTTTCACACGCACATTCCCTGCGGGGTGCTCCAGGGCTGCAGGGGCTCCCCACAGCAGATCTTGGCATGAGCCCTGGGGGCAGCTCAGGAGCCCGACACAAGAGACTCAATCGCTCATTTGCGTCCCTTGGGTGAGCTCCATGTCCCTCACGGGGAATGCAGCACCGCTCTTCCCTCCGGGAATGCTGAGAGCTTTCCCTGTCCCAGGGCAGGGGCAGCACGGGCAGCAGCCTCTAACACATCCCTGCTCTGGCACTGAAACTCCCTCCTCACTCACTCTGCCTTTCCTTGGGATGCACAGGGACTTGGTCCATTATTTATTGGAGTGAAACAGTGACTCCCCAAGGCCTCTCCAAAATGGACAGATCAAGGGAACAGGAGAGGAAAGCTGGAGGTGCCAAAAGTGCCTTTCAGGAAAACCAGCAGGATCTGTGTTTGTCTGCGCAGTTGTTCAGAGGGATGAAATTCCTGATGCATTTCCATTCTATTGCATAGCTTTGGGATGAAATTTTCTATGTAATTAAGAGATCCAAAAGCACCACATGACTGGTTTCAACAGAATGTAGTTCAAAACCATTCTTCAACAAAATACTCATCACACCAACTAACAATACTCTGCCTCCTGTGCTACACCGTAGTGTAAGCAATGAGTAGTTACAATTAACAGCAGAACATCTACACATGAGTTAAAATTAATGTTTGGTTAACATGGCACTGGAGCTGTAGATGATGTATTATAAAGACTATTGTTACAAAAATTCTGTACCAATCAATTTAAAATAACCTTGTAAAGCTTAATTGCTATCTTAGATGAGTAACAAATTGAACAAATGTCAGATCCCAGTAAAAGTGCCTTTTATCATAAATCAGTATTCCACATACAATAATTATCCCATTAATGCTGAATGAAATGCTTATTGAGTTTGTTTAGCATGCAGTATAAGTGGATAAAGTGACCAGGAATACCTAATAATTTCCTGACAGACATATTAAAAAAAAATATTACTTTGAAAGGGAAATTATAATTTATTAAAAAAATACTATACAGAAGATAATTTAAATAGAAGCAAAAGTATAGTGTCCTAAACTCTCTTGAATAGTTTCTGAGTTTAATAAATAAAAAATACACCAGCAAACTCCAGCATCTTCCTAAAGCAAGAAGGCTCAATGTTTCATTTTGGTTTAGTTCTGTCTTATAAGATAAAAAATGAAGCAGTTGCCAATTTATCTAACTTAAAAAGTCCCAGACTTGCCAAGTATGCTGTGATAAATAGCTTTAACTACCTTCTGCTCATATTTTATTACAGGACACGACAAAAGGATTTGTAGATTAAGTCGTCAACTTTATTTGTGATACTTTGCAGAAGATAGATAAGAAGGGCACTTAAGAGGTTTAGTGTGAAAAATATAGTTAAAAAGGTAAACAAACAGCAAAACTGTATTTTACATTGAAAATATCTATGGGGTTAGAAAAGCCTTTAAAGAAAGCTCAGTGTTGCTGCAACCACTGAGCAATGCCCTAAATAATGATGATCTCCTTGCTTTCTGAAATACATTTGTACAGATTCTGTCTACCTGAGGAAGCCACGTGTAAATACACGATTGTCTCAGCCTGGGACTCTGAGGGAAGAAATCCTTTGCTATGATATGGGAGAGAAAATCTAGACAAACACACAAATGTGCCAATAATCCAATTCAATGAGCTCTGCACAGCTGGAACGCTCCTAACGCCCAAACACAGCCTCCCACTGCCACAACAAAGGAACACCATCAAAGCTGCCATCTCCTCTTCCCCTTCCCTTCCCAAGCTCAAACCCGTCACACACTTTTCTCGTGTGGGTTTCGAAGTGAGAACTCCTTTTCACATTATTCTCTCTTTGAAAATCACTGTGGCACGAGTCTTGCCTCCCTTTGAACCAGTTTGCCTGCAGGCCACCACAAACCCTGCAACAGCCTCTTCTAACAGCTTCACACTGCTGTGACCAGTGAAAGAAATCCATGCATCTGTATCGGCTACATCGGAAATTAAAGGCTTTCTAGAAAGCTTAGGAAAGCTTACAAGTGTGCCTCCTGGTTCATTAGCAATTGATGTGCACCAGTAACAACCATGATCATTAAATCATTAGCATAAATCACTACCAGTGCATGGTCCTTGCCCTCATCCTCTAGAGCATGGTAACTGATCCTGCATCATGACGGAAAGTTTTTTTGAACTCTTTTATTATGTTTTGCACAACATATCAGGTAGGGCACTTCATGTTGGGAGGCACTTTTTGCCTGATACAGAGCAGATGGTGTCCAAGTTATCAGGCTGCTTAATTTACCCTTCACCTTTTACAAACTGCAGCTCTTCTCCCACCACCTCAAGCAGGGGTTCTTACCTGCCAGCTTTAACAACCCCCTACCCAGAGTGATGAGTCTGGAAGTGCCTGATGATTCCAAGACAGGAAAAACAATCAATAGTTTAATTATCATATTATTCTGTCATCCTCATGACAGAAGCCTGGCAGTTGTTACAAAACCATCATCTAACAAACTGCTGCTCCTGAATCAACCCAGATTTGAAAAACAGTGGAAAAAACCTCAACGTGTTTATGTAAACATGGAAGGGAATGTAGATGGGAGAGAAACTTGCCAAATATGAAGTCACCGCAGGCTCTACTTCTGCCTACTATTTCTGGCACTCAGCATACTTTGCTCTCCCCTTATGCATGCTTAGATAATTTTGAAGCCTGTTTTATTTTACAAGGTAAGGATCACTGTGATCTTATACTTTACGAAATAAAAATACTTACTGGAAAAACATTGGGCAAGTGTTTTACTGACATAGTTTATTAAATTTTCTGAAAAAAAAAAATAAAAACAAACAAACAAACAAACAAAAAAAAAACCACAGAAAACTGCCTTAAAGAGTAGTCCTGCAACAGTAGAGGAGAAAGGTCTATTGGAACAGGACCCTGTGCAGGGGATGGAAACAGCCCCTTTGTCTCACCAGGACACATTTCCATTGCTGCTTTTCCCTGTCTTGGTTCATAGACTTCAGTGCTCTCTCAATAGCCACGCTGCCAGCTCAGGCTGTGGGTACGGGCAATCAAATGTTACCTTGCTGAAAACACCCAAACAGTGAATTTGTTCAAACAATTAAGTGATTGTGACCTACTTACAAAATAACTCACCACCAAGAGATAGGGCCCTTCTCAAAGCTGTTAGTCTGCTGATTCATGCTCAGAAACTTTTTGAACCTCAGTGGCAGCTCAGCTTCTGTAACTCCCGCGTGCAGCAGCATCGCTGTTTTCATGCCATGCTTTCTTGTTGGTGTTCTGTTAGAATTACACCAACGCACCAGACAAAGCACCTGCTTCTCTCCCCACACCCACACTCTTCACCTGAGGCACCATTAAAACCTTCTCCAGAATAAGCTACCACTACAAGAGACAATTTTTGTGTGTAGGTGTGACTCTTGTGTGCCCACGTGTGTGTACGTGTCAATCTTCACCTGAATTATCTTTAAAAGAAACTAAAATTCTTTGCTTTTTAGCTCCATCTCCCACGTGGTATCTGTGACATCTACTGACAGAACTCCACAGAGGTTCCATAGCTATGCTTTTTATTTCATATGAGATCCTTTCCATAGAGGATCTTCTCCAACAGGTATTTATCAAATGCTGACAGGCTGATAAACTGATTATAGCACTGCTCACCACAAAAGCTGATAATATTCCTTCTTCCACCTCACTGCTAAACAAAAAATAAAAAAAAGGGAAAATCACCAACCTTTTTCCTTCCCAGAGACAACCTGGAAATAATAACGTATCAAAGATTTTTCTTTTATAAATTTATTTTCTAGATAGAACAATATTCTTTATGTGCCACTTTACCTTTTAAAAACAAACTAGTTATTTATGTTTCTTGTTTTCCACTCATGTTTCCACACACTTCACAGATAAAAATCCTAAATAAATGAGGGACTAACACATTTCTTATCCTCCCACAAGTTGTAGAACTTCTCAGAGCAGCCTTAATTTGTGAGAATCTGTGTAAGAAGTGTCTGGGAAGAGTGTGAAAGTGCTGGTTATGTTATGCCAAAGCTAATATTGCAATAAAATGGCCGTATTTATATGTCCACACCTAACCAACCTTCCTTCAGGCCCTTCCTGGCTGAGTGATTAAAGAATAACATTTGTAACTCTAAACCATTTTTAATGACATGACTGAAATCAAGCCTATCACAGGCTATGCTGTCCCTCAAAATGCGGGGTGAAAATTCTGTTGGAAGAGCAGAAATTTTCCAGTTGACTCACATTAGAAAAACAAACTGTGAAACTCAAGAACCACAGAATTGCACAGAATAAGTTAGGTTGGAAAAGGCCTCTGAAAGCATTGAGTGTAACCTCTGACCAAACACCACCTCGTCATTTAGACCACGCCACTGAGTGCCACTTCCAGGCTTTCCTTAAACACCTCCAAGGACTCCACAACCTCCCTGGGCACCCCACTGCAATGTCTAAACACCCTCTCTCTCATGAAATTCCTAATGTCCAACCAAACCTTCCCACTGCAATCCACTGAAATATGAAAAAATAGTGATCACTATCCTGTGCTATAGGTTATACAGAAAGAAAGTGAAAACGTAGAAGAGATTCAAGGTAATGCAAAACCTAAATGAGAAAGTGCACTACTCATTAATGAATCAGCCCTAAAAATAATATAAAAATATAAACACCCCAAACATTGTCAGATTGAAGGACCAGAATTCACATGGACAGACAGTGCTGATTAACATGTTGGGGGTAACACAACACTGAATTGAGCTATGCCACCTGTAAGGCCAAGGCTGTGCAGCCCAGGCACATCCAGAGGCTCTGCCCTTCACCTCCAAACCACCTCCCTTTGAGAGGGGCCCAGGCAGCAGCAGCACCAACTCTTGCAGAGCTGGAGGTTTTACCACGTTTCCACCACTCAAAGCATGGTCCTGGGGTGAGTGGCTGCCCTCGCATGCAGAGGCACTCTGGCCACCAGGGCAAACCCACAAAAAGACAGACAGCAGAGGCAGTGTCAGGAATTTGCCAAAAAAAGTGACAAAAGAACCAAAATTGCATCAAGAGTTTGTACAGCATAGCAAAGCTCACAAAACCTCTGCCTGAGAGGACAAATCCTTCACAGAAGAAACTGGTGATATTGCAGCACAAAATGAATTGACTATTACCCTTCAGCAAATGGGGTATTTATTATTTTTAAACCGTGCATTAGTGCTCAAGCAACAATGATATTTTTACTGCACATCAAACCACAAGAGTAGGAAAGTGGTGAGCTAAAACTGAGGACTTAGATTAGTGATCTTGTATGCCCTGAGGGAGCACGAGACCTAAACAGATGCACACATAAAGTAAATAGGATGCAATGATACTGGGGAAATGATGCCAACTGAGTCAGCAATATGAAAACCCTACTGCACAGAAATGACCAATGGATATCAGGCTCCAATCTGAAAAGACAGTTTGGGAACTGGAGAGATGTTATTAAAAGAGGGAGCAATGCTGAAACAAGAGCTAAGAACACCTCCAGGAAAAGCACTGAGTAGTTCTTTCCCAGTACAGTATCTAGAAAGCAGCACATAAAGCTCGCAGAGCACTCTGAGCGAGCTGGCACACACCAGAACGCTATACCATCATGTTATATTTCTGTCTTTAGAAGTTCTCCTCAGAGAGCAAGACGAAACATCAACATATCACTATTAAAAATTCCTGTTATCCTCCTACAGCTTTTAAGTTGTAGATATTAACAAAGATGAAATGCTTATCTGTTCAAATAGAAAAGCAATTTTGACCTTAGTGCATTAGTGTAAAGCTAAAATGTGTTGTTTTGATATTTACAAGATGCCAGAATTAGCTGCAGTTCATAATCAGCCTCATGGCATCCTTGCTAAAACAGCCTTCCAAAAGTCCCTCTGGAGGAGGAGAGAAGGGAAAAAGCAAGAAAAAACAGTTACCAGTAGAGGATTTACAAACCAGACTTTAAAAAGACTGAACTGAGCACTTGAGCTCTGTCGACAAAGGATTCATGAAGCCCAGGCTAAGAGCAGACTTTGCATTTATGTCAAACCTTTCCCAAGACCAGCTGAAAGCCCGTGATTGCCAGAGCTGCTGGGGAGGATGAATCCTGCTATCCAGGGGGCACTGGAGGTGCCACGTGGATTAGGGAGAAAATGCTGGTTTGCACAAGCCACATTCCTCCTGATTTGTCTGTACGCCCTCCCATTTCTCTGGCAGAACAGGAGGCAGAGGACGTTTACCTGGAGATGTTTTGGCCATGCAGCAGTGCTGCTGCCAGCGAGCCACCCCGAGCTCTCAAGCTCAGGCACTGAGCAAAGCAGACATGCAGAAAAGACTGGTTTTAACTAATCTCTGAGCACTCAACAGCAACAAGCAGCAGCAGCACGGTGAGCACTGCAGTGCCATCAGTGACTGGCTGTGCTGTGGGTGGCTGGAGGAGGCCCTGGCACCCACCAGGGAAACCATTCACACCGGTGCCAAGCTTTTTATTAAACATCTCCCAGCAATACACCTGGCACAGCTCTCAGGGGTTTCTAACTTTTACTTTATTCACTCCTTATTTCAGCAGCAAAGATCCTGCGTGCCTTTAGAGGAATATTAATGATGCAGAAGACCCAACCCTGAACCCTGTGAAAGCTATTACTGTTCGCTCAGAGTAACTGGGCTGATGCCAGCTCAGTTGATTATATCGCCTTTGTTTGTTTCCCTGAAAACACGATGCTACAGTGAACCAGGGGATGTTAATGTATTTCCATGCCATGCTGCATTTGTTTTTATTGCCAGGACTCCGTACTTAATATAGCTGATACCTTCTTCGAGGCTGAGACATCTTAATGAGCTCAGCACAACCATGCACGGAGGCCACACCAAAGATCACTGCCTTGTGAGCAGCTTGCTGGGGAGGGCATGGATCACTTTCCAAATGCTTCTGCTGGCTGCAGACTAACTAATGCAGCTTTAACAAGCTAAAAACATCCTGCTAAAATGAATCTGTCATTACAAATAAGTAACAATAAAGCGGGCACACGGGGCAGTGCGTATAGTGAGGCCATCGCACGGCAATGAGAATTAGCTTTGGTACTTGGCACGGAGTGTTTTGCATACCCTCTTTTATTCTGGCAATTTCAGCTGCTAAAAGAGATCTTACTGTCAACCTGATGCATTTATTTGGTATAAGGCAAAATCCCTTCAGCATCTCAGGTTCATTAGTGGTACCACTAACAAGGCTGTGCCTGAGAAGGAGTCCTGCCCACACCGGTGCACTGGAACAGCAGCACCGCGGGCACACCCTCTGATCTCAGCCTTTAAAGGATCACAGTGCCACGCTGGAGGGATGCCAGGTGAGCCCTGCTCTGCTGCCCTGCAGGGCTGCAGATGGACCACACACACATCTTTGATCAAGACAGCAAGATGCTCTCCCTGAGGGATGGGGCTCAGTCCCAGCCCAGCACTGCAGCAGAGCAGCACAAGATCTGCTGGCAGGTTTAACTGAGCCCCTGCACTCTGCAGCTACAGGAGTGGGGCTCCTTACACAGGTAGGATTGTTATAGAAACATGCACACACACATTAATGGCAAGGCTCTTCTGCACTGCTCTGAGAAGAGGAAGACATCTTTAAATTCAAGTATAACTAAAAATACATCCAATGAAGTGCTGCTCTGTGCAGCCACAGAAACATAAACAGAGATCAAAACCAAAAGAGAGATCCCAACAGACACCCACTGTAAATCCACCTTAAATCCAACATCTCCTTCTGCTCTCAGTAACTTTTCACATTGATTTTCCAAGCATTAAGAGGTTTTTTTTTTTTTTTTAGTAATAAACCCCTTGCATACATGAGAAGAGTCAAAATCTGCTGGTTTTCAAGACCAGCTTGGACAGGGCTTTGAGCAGCCTGGTCTAGTGGAAGGTGGCCCTATCCATGGCAGGAGGTTGGAGTGACATGACTTTTAAGGTTCCTTGCAACACAAACCATTCTATGCCCCTAAGGATTTCTTTTAAAAAATGAGAGTTTGAGGTAATTATGGGTGCTGCATCGCCGCCTTTTCCTCACAGTAGATTCCTCAGGTGCAATTTTACATGTCTCTTAGCTTTCTTCTCCACAATGGAAAAGGAACATTTCCCTTGACTGTGCATGAAGTTTGTCAGCTATTTACTGTCATGTAAAAATCAAACTGAAAAAAGTAAAATCTCCCTAAAGAATCTTACAGTATTTTTTATACACTCAAAATTACGAGCCTGCTGGCAGCTAAAATGTGGCCACAAATGCAGCTGAGTCACAGAAAAACAGAATAAACACACTATGATTTATGGCTTTATGATTTACCCCAGAAAAGCCACTGAGCTGTCTGGATGACTGCAATTTTCTCTTCCTTTCTCAACTTGGATTGCTCCCAATTAGAGCAAACTATTTTAAGCCCTCTGAAAACTAATTCTTAAAAAAAAAA
>VZTG01006970.1:2154957-2260623 GCA_013397845.1 Melanocharis versteri | reverse complement strand
AAAAAAAAAAAAAAAAAGTCAGATGCAGACAGGACAAGATGCAGCTTTTTGACTGTAAGAAAAGGAGCAGGAAAGTGCTCAGCATCACCCTCAGGGGCAGTGACTCAGGAGTGCCAGGCTCTGTGAGCTGTCCCCGCCTGGCAGCAGCACTCCATAATCCAGGTGTGAAGGCTGCTCCATTCGCATTGACCTGCGTAGGCTGTGAGAAGTCTCGAAAACTGATGAGATCCTGTTGCTCCTCCATCTCCAGCCATCCCCCTGCCAGGCCAAGGGCTCTTGCCCAGCCATTTGTCCTGCACAGCCTGCAGAGGGTTTTCCACGGGGCAGCAGCAGCAGATCCCTGCAGCAGCAGCTGTGCTGCCCTCCCTGCCTGCCCGCCTGCCCCTGGCTGCATTATGGATGCTGGCGGTGTAACCACGGCGTGCTCTCATCTTTCTGGGTGCTGCTTCTGACAGCAGCGTGCCAAAAAACAGAGAGGCCAGGCCTTAAAGGTCAAGGAATATTATATGCATCATTTCAGCTTATCATCAGCTCAAAAAAACAACAACAAAAAACCCCCAAAAAACCCACCAAAAAACACCAACCACCAAACCTCTTTTTCTTTAAGCTTGGCTTAGTCAGGGTTGACCTTCTTTCAGCTTATTAAGGAATATTTATCTATTTCACTTTTCCAGTTCTTGTAGGGAAATACAAAATGTTAAATAAAATGTTTAAATCCATATCCAGGCTTGAACCAAGTACCACCACACTTCACAGAAACACTAAATTAGCCAAACCCTTCTTCCAGCACCCGTTTCTGTGGCAGACTAAAGAACAGTGCTGTGAAATGGCTTTTTTCAGTATTCTTGCTCATCTGCACCATCACTGTGAGCAGTGCTGGTAAACAAGGAAAGGGACACTTGGAAGGCAGTCCTGTGCTCAAGCCCAGCACCAGGACTGTGCTCTCCCCTTCACAAGCAGAATGGACTTTAAAAATGGCCCCATCTTCCACAAAGCTCTGCATCCTACCTTGCATATACACGAATTCATTCTCCCTCTCACTAGCTCCCATTTTTCCTGCTTTGGTGACTTGACCCCAACAACCCAAGCTGAAAACTGAAGGAGAAATTCCCTTTCATCTAAAAAAAAAAGAACCAGAAAATTATTGGTGGGATTTCTTCAATTTGGGGCTCAACATTCAGCAGTGTGGAAAGTGTACTGCATAGTAATTCCTGTCAACAACACCAGATGTGTTTCTAGTAGAAATAATTGGCTGGATATTTATTTATTGACATTTCAGATGAGCAAACACTGTTATCTCTTGATCTTAATCATCATTTGTACAATTTGCTATCTGAGCGAAGATCAAGGACCTTACCTGACCCCTTTTTAGAGCTATCAGCAGTGCTTATTGATAGGTTAGAATCCTGAATATGATTATGGAATATGGATATGTAGAATATGGATATGTTGAATATGAAACTTAAGCTGAATTAATATGGCACAACTACAGCTAAACAGTAGCAAAAGATTCTGGTTTAGGTCAGTATAAAACACTTGCAGAAAGGGAATAAGCACATAGCTAAATCTATACCAAATTATCAGTTTAAAACAACACCACATACCAGTTAATCCTGGAGTATATATTCCTAAACTCCTGCTCCATTCTCTATAAAATGCTCCCAGTGAATGCAGGATTTTTCTCTGTCCCACAGCCTTGGGGAAGTCCTAGACAGGTAATTCACAACTGCCTGTTCCTCTGGCCTGAGCACAGCCAGCACGGCTGAAAGGCCAGAGAAAATAACTCCAAGGACCAACATTTAATGCACATGGACAGAGAAGGAACCATTCATCACCTAAATTGTTCCAAAGCCCATCCTGTTCCTTAGGCTGGAGACAGTAGCTTGCTCATATAGAGCAAATTTAAAGATCAGGGTTCTTGACATGGTAGATTAGGCTCTCCTTCCACGCATTTTGCTTGTGTAATTTGGTCATTAACAATCTTTGTGCCACTTTCAGATAAGGATGTCCTTAATGTCTTTTAAAGGCAGCTTTTTTTCTCCTGAAATAAAACCCTTTTTCAGTTTTTTTTTTTTTTTAACCACAAAAATTTTCTTGCTGCCAGTATTAGTAATACATTAATTATTTAACTGAAATAAATGCATCTGTTAATGTGTTTAATTAAGCATACAAAGCTCTTTATTTGATGTTATTTGTATTTAAGATTTCCTGTTTTCCCTGAAGTATTTATTATCCGAGGCATGATTTTTCTAATCTTAGACATACTCTGGGACTGAAGTACTATTTTATATCAGCATTTCTCAGCTGCTTTCATCATGAATAAATATATTACAAACCATGTTAATGAGCTGTTTAATATTCATATATTAGACTTTTCCTCATTTTATATGGAAATACCACTATAAAAATTCTAAGAATACTAGTTTTATGTGCACGATAATGATGAGATTCAAAGCAAATAAGGAGGAGAAAATCTGTGGTGGCAGTGAATATGAAATGGATTAGTGCATCGTCAATGTGCTTTACATTGGTATAAAATTATTAAGCATGTAATTAAGTAGGATCAATGGCACTGTTTGTTTTGGGGGTAATGTTTTAGCTATTTTAGATGTGTCATGTTTAAGAATTTAATTTCACACTTTAATGATCTTCTTGTAATTTCCTCCTCCTGCCATGAAGTCACACAGTCAGGGTACGCACGACATCCACTACGGATCAGGGAGTGACTCAGGTGGAAGGCCAGGCCAAAGTCACCGTGAAGGAAGATGAGAACAAGGCAAATTAAATAATTTTGTAAATACAAAGGTAGTTCATTTCAACTGACCTTATCTATCAGGCACATTCAAATCCCTGGGATTGTTAGCAGGAAAGGAGTTTTACAGTTACTTGCCGCAACTGCAGCTTTGACCCGGCTGACCTCGGAGACATCTCCAGTGCAGCCAAAAGGAAATGAGACTTGGTGTTAGAGGAGCTAATGAGTAAAACCATAGCCTTCAGTACACTTACATCTGCAAGCAGAAATTAAAAAAAATATTCAAAACCCCAGCTTTGGGTAAAGAGGAAAGAGAGAGGGAAGATAATTCTCTGTCTTGGACAGAGAACTTACTACTAGTTACTGAATAAAAAACCCAGCTGTGAAAATCAGGCTGCTACCAAACTGAATTGTCTCATTTCGGACTGGGAATTACAAATCAGTGGAACAAAGCCTTTGTTATTATGGAAAACCCAGTGTCTGAGCAGCTTCCCTTATTAATTTTATATGCTGGACAAAGCACACGCTGACACAGTGGTCCCAGCTCTCTGCAGCTCCTCCTGCACGTGACTTCCCAGGGACTGAAAGCAGAGCCAGGGATGCCAGCAACGTTTGGGACTGAAAAGGGTTAGGAAGGTGGAGACAAATTCACTGAAATGTGAAACAACAATAGGTGCTATTTTCTCTATGAAAATACAGTCAGAGCAGACAGATTTTGGTAGAGAATAATGTATTTTTTACTTTGTTATTGAACCAAACAGATGTTATACTATATAACTGCTCTCTTCATAGTAGAACATGTATCCATTATTTATACTATCCATTATTTGTACCTGTTTTTTTGTACCTGAGCTCACTGGCTTTAGGTTATACAGCACACTTGTAAATGAAGCTACCTCTTGCAAAAAGAAGAGAATGACCTTAGACAACTTTAGTCTAAATAGTTTTTAAAAATTCCCTCAAAGATCAATAGCCTGGTGTAGAAGTAGAGCAGAGAAAAAGAGGAATGAGTTAGAAAATGCTATCCCAATCTTCTCCTCAGCTGGAGCACAAAGGCAGCAGGAGACACTCCTTCTAGCCCTGGCCTATTTACAAATGCTTAACAAGTGAGGGAAGGAGAAGAAAAACTCCAGAGGTAATTTTATTATACTACGAAAAATTAGGTTCCTTTCCCGATTTTGTTACACTTAAATAATGAAAAATTAGTTTGCCACATCTTTACTCTGAAGCAACTCATGTTATTGCAAATCCACCACTAACGGCTATACCTGTGCCTTTAATGAGGTTATAAATGGCAGATGGTAAAAATTAATTTAGCATTCTCTGTGAGGAAGCATAAACACAAACTTGGGTCCAGTCCTATAAATGGCTGCTCTCATGAGTAAAACTAACTTGAAATTACCTCATATTGGGCATATCCCAAGTTTTACATACAATTTAAGACCCGTTTCTGAGGGCACAGCTCAAAGTCCTCCAAAGTGGTTGCACGTGCACGTTGATGAATCTTTGAATAATGTAACATGAAGGGGTTTAGCAATGCAGGCTTGAAAATGTTTCCTTTGGCACAGTTAAGTTTCCCCCAGAACTACTTGAGCATGAGTAAGAGCTGCTAAAACATGGACTCTCTGGATTAGCTCTGTACATCTGCAAGTTAACATAAGGAATTAAATCTTTATTAAATATCAATTCATTTGAAATTATTTTTTATTGTTTCCCTTTCTGCTTTATTAAGTTCCACTCCTTTGTCACAGGTATGCACTACTCTTTGTGAGCAGAGGTTTTGGTCTTTCTTCATCCACAGCAAAGTGGCCTCTTTGCTGACTAAAAGTACTGAGCATGTCATCACTAAAAACGTATACAAACTCTTCCTTTAAATCACAGCCCTATTTTCAAAAAGAGCAATTTTACTTTTCTTCCAGAAATTCATCTGCTTGCTAATGAGAGTTGTGTTCGTCGGTAATTTTGAAGGAGAAGAAAAATGATTATTACTCCAGCAATTTCAAGTGACAAATAAGAATTCCATCCAGCCCCCTATTTAAGTACATGGCATTTCTCCCAGTGTAGGATCTACAGGCCAGATGCATCATTATAATTATAAACATTTGTGATGAGCCTCAGTGCAACTGGGGCCCCCAGTGAAGTAGTATCACCTCAGATAAAAATCTTTCAACAAGCCATTTCATACCCAAGATTGCTGTAATTTATAAATCCCTGCATTATCAGAAATTACCTTTTGATGTCAGCAGAGCCAAGAAGGGTTTGATGATGCTATATACTTATGTTTTTTTCCCTAAATATGTTTCTACATTTTATCAATGTCTAATCAATAGACAACACTGTGATACAGCAATTTCTCCACTTCCCTTATACCAGGGCTATTCCTGGCAGAGAAAGCCTAAATGACAGCCTGAAAATCAACACCCTCACAATCAGCTCTGAGATTTGGCTGAATTATCCTGCAAAAGGTGCATTCCTCATTTCCCAAAATATTCTCTTTTCCTGATGCTGACTCTTGAACAACAGCAGCATCACAAGACAGCAAGGCACAAAGGACTGTTAATGGGAAGATAAAAACTGAGACAGAAAATGAACGAGTAGGTTTGGGTATTTGCAAAATAGATGAGACCTGTGAGAGGGCAAAGGGAACCTGTTGAGCACGATGAGAGGAAAAATACATGAACGTGGAAGATGAAAAATAGTTTTCATAGCAGTTTTAGTAGTTTGTCAGCAGAACTAAGAAAAAAGCAAGAGAAGTGTGAAAGTAATGAATAAAGCAACAGCGAGGATTAGGGAGAAACAAAATACTGTGTGAAAATGCAGTGCTAGAGTGAAAGGGCTCAACTGATGTACAGAAGGCCCTGAGAGGTTTGCAAGGACATAAATATGAAATGAAAGAGGAGAAAAGAAAATAAGTAATAAACTGTTGTTAAACAGAACACGTATTAAATGGATTGTAAATAAACGCACATGGAAATGGGGACCAAAATATCATAAAGGGTTTCTAAAAGAAGCCCAAACAAACCTCCCATGCTGTAACCTCCCACCTCTGCTCCCTCACTTGCCTAAAGACAAGTTTCTGGGGCATTTTCTGTCCCAGTGCATCTCACTGGTGCAGTTCCTTGATCCACAGGGCTCCTGTTAGCTCCTCCCTGGGGTCTCCTGCGTTGCCACTGCGGGAGACACATCTGTCCTGTGACACCAGAGAACACAGCATCTGTGCCTGACAGACAGCCCACACTCAACCCACACTTCACTCTGAAACAAGTGTCTTACTTGTGGCCAAATGCTGTCAAGAAGGTCAATGCTGAGAAAGAAAAAAAATAAAGCCATCAGGCTCAGCTGAACAGCCAGCACAACCTCAGGGAAGACAAACCACACCAAATCTTTCCATCTCTTCTCTCCCCATGCGCAATTCTTATTTTTTGTTTTGGGATGTTATTTATAGCTTAGCTACGAAAATAAAATTGCTTTGGGTTAAAAACTTAAAAACAAAGTCTACCTCAAAGTATGAATTACTTTTATAGGTTTTTCAAAAGACTGATCGTCTCATTTTCTCCTCTTATGCGTATATATTCCATTAGATCTGCTTCTGTGTAGGAACTGCAATTTTAGCAAGCAATTAATCCATAAATGAGCTATTTCAGAGTTTTAGGTATTGAGCATCACCCTTCAAAGGCTCTGTGCTGGCCTTGGATTACACCTCCATGTTTCCACAAACCTCAAAAGAAGCTCATTTTGCTGGCAATCATTTAATTGAATTCCCCGTGAATCACTTTGGAAAATCATGCTCAGGAAATCAGGCACAGGCAAAAAAAGGAGGTAGTATTTCTAATAACCGTGTCACTGAGAGACACAATGACCTTTACATCCTTCAACGCTGAATTTCTTGTTGCTTACTTTATTCCAAAGAAAAATATGCAGCCAGAGAGCCACTGAAATTACACTTATTTGATCCTGGATCTCTTGCCAGGGCTGCTGAGTTTCTCTGCCATAACAGGACCGTGATTCCTCCCCATGTAGTTCTCATCTTTGACACAGACCAGAAAATCTGTGGTTTTGACACCATCAACTCCCCCCAAGTTCATAATTATAAGATTTTTAATATTTTGCACCATGTGCAAAGGCAAAATGAAATCTAATTTTATGCATTATGCTGCATTTTAAGTACTCAGGTGGTGACATAAACTCTAGCACTTGTACTGAGTACAAGGGTAAATCTTGTATAGGGAGATTCTCTTATTATGAGCTGAAAGCATTCGAAAAACAAAGGAATTCTTCTTTCTTAAACTTTTTGTGCTCCACACAAATCTCCTGCTACGCATTTGCAAGGCAAGGATCATTCCTAGCACACCAGAAATGAGCTCACCTTACCAAAACCATTTGCCTACAGTAAGAGGTAATGTAGCTGTTTATATTGGCAAGGTATAAATAACTGTTTAAATATCTGCATATGTAACACACTAACTTCAGAATGATATTAAAATTCCAAATCTTCAACCAGTTTTTAAGGTAATTATATTTGGCTGGAACAAGTTTGGGTGTTTGGGCTATGTAAAGCACAATGTTAAAGAACTTTCAGACTGGAAAGCAGAGTGAAATGAATACACAGTATAGAAAATAAAGTAGGAATAAAAAAGGAACAAAACACAAAACATAACTGAGCATTTTTAGTCTTTAAAATGCTTTAGAGAAAATTAGCAGAACCAAGTAATTCTATTCCCTGCCAAATTCTAATGTATACCTGACTGTAGCAGGGCTCTTTCAAAATAATTAAGAAAAAAATACTTTTCATTCAGAAAGCTGAAATTGCAGCCCCCTACTTAATGAAGCTGCTTTAGAGCTCAGGCAGCAGGGCCTGACTCACCAGGAACGAGACTCTCTACATTTCTCATTGACGTTGGACAGACTCACACCTTGCTCTTCCAAGATCCTTACGTTCAGTCTGGTGTAAAATTTTAGTTCCCATGGTGTTACCTGACACTGTCTAATCCCAGCAAGTATTTAAAGACACTCCCCCTGAATAAAAGCAAATAAACTGGTTTATGCAGAGAAGGCAAACGCTTGTATCCCAGTGACGGGACAATGTGCTTATGCCTCAGAAGAAGCGTTAGAGCCCATTGGGAAATTACAAAAAGGAATTGCCTCTAAATGCTCTCTGGAGCCTCAGCAGCACTGCCTAATATGCTGGCTGTGGCAGAAAGTAAATGCAGAAACATCAAAGTTATCCCCTGGCCCAAGGCAAGCGCTCCCCAGCAGCCGAAGATGGGGAGCCCAGAGGGAAGAGGAGCAGAATCAGTGGAGCGAAAGGCAGGAACATCCTCCAAGAATGATCCCCCTTGGGATGACAACCAGGCATCATCAAGAGCAGCCCCAAACAGCCCAGTGGAACAGGCTGAGCTCCTCCACGCTGATGGCAGTGCAGGATTTGTCTCCATGGGGTCCTTCTCTGTAACCTTCCCAAAGCGCTTGGAGGGCACGAGCACCATCGACACCCATCCTTTCCAGACTGTTTGCTCTAATACCCCCTTAACTATCAGAACATCAGCAAAAACACCTTTCCTGGAGAGCTGAGCTCTCTGCTTTCCCAAATGATGGAGTAAGGAGAAAACAGAAGTCAAAAGCTGAAGCCCAGGTCACACTCACCCAGGTGTTTTCCACAGGGAAAAGGGACAGACAACAGCAAACTACCTGGACAGGATGAAGCCCAGCAGCCCTGATAGGCCACATGCCTGTAAATAGGATGGCAAAGGCTCCAGCCAGAATAAAAATGTCTTTTTAAATATTTCTTTTTACCAGTGTTCATCAACCACAGCAGCTTTGCCAGGGTAAACTGCAAGAAGGGCCTCAGTGGGAAGTGTTTTGTTTCAGGTCTGTGAAAATATTATCAGGAAAGTTAATACTCCTTCAAAACACTCATCTTGTTCTGTCAGAAACACTTCCTCTCACCAGCTAACATAACAGCTGGAAATATTGTATTGCTGCATTAAGCATTTAACTTAATTTTACATAAACCAGCAGCAGTTTCATAAAATTTGTTGACATTCGTCATTTTGTTGTGGTTCATTTCCTGGGAGAGCTTTAGAAGTTTTACACTACTGATAGGAACAATCCTGATGCAGAGAGAAAAGGGGAGTACACATTCATCATCTCAAAGCAGATTAAATTAATATGCGGCCAGTAACAAGTTCAAATATCTTGCTGAAAAATAGGTGTAAAAAGGTATTTTATGTAGCAGATTCCTTGTTTAACAGTAACTACACTCCACAAAATCACAGAGTGAAAACACAAGACCACATTTTTCCCCTCATGTCCAGCATTTTCTTCATTTACCTTTAGCGGCTTTATGGCAGTGCGCCTTCAATGTATGCACATTATTTATTGATCTGGGATTTTCCAAAGCTACTAAAGAGTGGTTTGGGATCCCAGCTTCTATTGAATTTCAATGAATCTCCTCATAAAAGAATTAGGAGCTTTAGGAAATTTTATCTTTATTGTTTCATACCACAAGAGCAACATTGCATCCAATTATCTTGTCCTTTGCTGGTAAAAGAACTACAACAGAGGTACCCAATTAACAATTTTTAAGCTTGTGAAACTAGTCTCCCATAATTAGCATCCAGAGAATGAAAGACACACTTTTAGCAAACAAAGTGAGACTCAAGCTTTTAAACAAGGCACTTCTGGTTGCCGCATTTCTTTTGCTCCTCCAACTTCAGTTTAATCATGATTATAGAAGATGACATTCCCTAAAATCCCAGAGGAAGATAATTATCAGAAATAAACTCAACATGTTACAATAAGGCTACATCTACTCAAACTTCTAGAGACAGGGACCATTCAAATTTGATGATTTATTAATGGCAACCAGAGTTGCTTCAACTCAGGACCAGTCAGCCACAAATAAATTGTGTGGGTGGAAGGTATGCAAACAGCATTTGGATAACATTTAGGAAAGCTCAAATATCAGAGCAACAGTGACAGGACCATAAACAAAGGGCAGTTGAGGACAATAGGAGAGACAAGAGTTGCAGTCTGGCTGTGCAGAAAGAAAAGTTAAAATAAATGAGCATCAGGCACTTTTGGACTTGGCAGTACCTTTTAGAGCTCCGCTCTGTTAATGGGAGATCTGATATTGCAGGGCTTTGTTCCCTCTCACAGGTTATTCACGACACTCCAGCAGCACCTGGGGTCAGAGATGGTTCTAATGGGTAGCTGTGCTGCTGCAGAGCTCTGCTGCCTGTTCTGCCACAGATGGATACGAGAGCAGCTCAGGAGAACCTCATGCCAGACCTCAAGTCTCTCTTCACAGGGTGACTTTCAGGTACTGTTATAGCACCTTCCCCTACTCCATGGCTGAGAGACAACAAACAGCCTTTGCTGGAGCTGCTGCACCCAGCATTGCAATACCCAAACATAATCAGTGTGCACAGCTTCAAAAAGAAGCTACAGAAAGCAAGCAATTTCTATCCCTGCTCCTTTGTTTCACCTTGTCCTGGCACAATACATTCTTACAGAGAGGCGTTGGTGAGCTGAGATTTGAAAACAACATGCAAGCCAGACAAGTTCTGAAGCTGCAAACACACAGAAAAAGCCTTAAGTACTAAATGGAGGCAGTAATTTGCCAATGCACCTTTTAGATCTCAGCTCTGTTAGTAGTAGGCTGAGGAGAAAAGCAGGTAATAGCACATCACATCAAATATTTGTCTGGTTTCAGAAACCATGGTATTCCTTGGGCATGGCTTACTTGGGATGAATATGCTACTGAGAGGCACAGTTGTGGAATACAAAACAGATGGGTATCCAAAAATAACAATGTTAAAAACTGGATCTTGAAGATACAATAAATTAGTGAAGTTCTCTACTTATAATTGCTGAGATAGGCAAATACTCACAGCTTAAGACCAATACTAGTGGCAAGAATGGAAAAAGAAACAAAGAATCCAATCAAAACACTGAAAAGAAAACAAACAACCAAAAACCCCAAAAATTCCAAAAATCATCACTCAAACCACCCACAAGAAAATGAGTATTACATTGGTGTTTCTAAGTAGTAACTGCCTACAGCAGGCAGTAGTGGAGTCAGTCGATGATAAAAAATATACAAATTGTTGTCAATTTTATGTTTTTAAACTCTATGCTTTCCAACAATAGATTTGAGTTTTGTAATTGTCCCACCAAAATCACCTGTCAGGTGAGTCTGCAGGCAGCCATTTTAATTTTCCTTTTTTACAGAAAGGCCCTCTGAACATTTGCATCAGCCTCCAGACTCACAGCTATCTGTAAAAGCCAAACTGCCTGGTCAGATTCTGGGCTGCCTGATAAAGTTCTATTGATTTCGAGTGAGCTTGCTGATTTAACCTACTGAAGAACCCAGCATCATCTGATTAGGCTGAGTAAATTGATTTTTGAATCCTGACTATTTGCAAAAAACTCATGAACGACTGAGAGACCACCCAAGAAAGGGTAAAAATTACTTGGTCAAGAGTTTTATTAATACTTTTTTTTTTCATTTTTTTAATCAATTTTCTCATGAACAACTTTGGAACAGAGAAGCAAGAGAATTTGTTCACTAAATTATTCCTTATGAGCTACTGAGCCAGGTTCCTTGGTACTGTAAAAAACAACATCTTCAGAGAGCAGAAAGAACTACAGCTGCTAAGAAACAGAAGAGAACACAAGTGTAGGTGCTGTAGGAATCCACTTCTGGTTTTACAAAGCTGTTTGCGAGACCATTTAGAGGAAGATGGGAAGCAGAAAGGGAACAGACTGGTGCTGGAAGCTGTCTGCTGGCTGAAAGAACCAGGCAGAGCCAGGACACCTCGTGCACACCCCCTGAAAGCTCGAGGAAGCTGTGCCTGCACAGAGCCTCGCCCCAGCCTTTGCCAACACAGACAATGAATTCAACAATAACTGAGTTTGCCACCCTTTCCCCTTTCTGTCCCAACCCAGATCTTCTTACAAACACTAATAAAGGAACTGGATTGTAGGATTTCAGGTGGGTTCCTAAGGCAATTAGTTGATACAGGCATACCATGTGTGTTTGTACGGCTGAAAAACTTTCAGGTTCTATTGCAGAACTTGGTTAAAATGCCACCAGGACAGAGCTCACAAAGATATTTAGTTCCTGGATATTTTCTGCAAATAGATGCTTGAGTGATGAGACTAATAAGACTTCACATATTCTCACCAGGGGAAAAGCTGCAGCTTGAGAATTTCTCTCCTTTTCTACACTTTGAAATCCCCACAGGAGAGAAGTTAAGAACTTCCACTTGAAGGAAAAGCTTTGATCAATGCTTGCATGTTATTAGAACCCAGAAAACCCTATTACTAGGCACAAATCCACAGAAAATCAATCAAAATCCATTTGTTTACGGCTATAGGAACAACTAGCAATATTTGTCAGGCTACACCAAATAATTCATCATATGTAAGTCAAAAAAGAGCTGACAAATAGGGGCTGCATTCATCTATAAACAAACAGACACATGACTCAGTGCGAAAAAACTGAATGTGCTGCGTCCCTGGCATTAGCACCAGGGATCAAATATATCATAAGAATATTTTTAATGTAATTTATAAGTTTCTACAGACACCGTGGTGTAAAGTATCAGCAGAAAAATTCATGAGCATTATATCCATCTTTAATGAGAAACACCTTACCTGATGAAGCCTGAGTAGGCACACATATTTCAACAATTTGACAGCAAATTGCGCTGACTAAAAAAATACAGATCATCCAGTGCAAAACAAAATTGTGAGCAATTATGTAACAAAGTTTCACTCAATGCCCCAACACTGTCACTTGGTTCTTACTCAGTCCTGGGCTGAGTTACACTGAGAGGGTGAGAGAGGGCAGCAGACCTAAGGTGATCATTATCTCAGCCCACACAGTCAGCCGTGGCCCAGGCACCTCATTAACCAGCAGCTCCTCAGCAAAGGGCCATGCAAGCTGGAAAAGAAGAAGGATTCAAACACCTTCCTTCTCTATAACCAGAAAAGCCACGGTGCTGACTCCTACCTCTGGGTTAGGACAGCCTAAATAAAGCATCTGACAGAAACTGTTCACTTTTGCAAAGGGGAAGGTGTTTCTGAGAGCACCACGCTGGTTGGTGTCAGGAAACGTGTAGACTCTCTTTCCTACACCCTCCCCTTTTCTTCAAGCCATCAATAAACTCCAAATGCCATGTTTGTAATATGCCACGACTTTAAATGGCATTGCTGAGCGCAGGTCTCACAAACCAGTGCAATAACCATGCGAAGTTCTCAAGAGGGAAAATACCTGGGTGTCCAGCAAGCTGTTGGATTTGGAACTACGTGGTGAATAACACGAGGCAAGTTAAAAACTGTGTGTGTGACCATTTCTGTGCTCCTATCTCGATATTCTTTCTTAGAAAAACTTTCACCGGCGCATATTAACGCTGTGCTTGAAAACGCATCAGAGAAGGCGGGAATCAATCAGCAGCGCAGTGACAACACCCCAGCTCTACCCAACCTTCCCACTGCAGGATGTTGTTGCTGAGAAAACCAAAGCCTGTGGAAGGTGGTTAATCAGAGCACCCTCACCACAGCCCCCGAGGCAATTTTCCGATCAGTTGCAGAGAGCAAGCGTTGGAGCAGGAAGGCTGCAATCAGCACCGCGGAGTTTGCCCAGACAGAAATGGCTCCCAGACATCTTGAGCTTCTGTCCCTCATTTTAAAGATTAGACTCCTAAATGCTGCCTGATGTTTGATATTTTCTTTTCTTTGAGCAGCAAACCCCATTTCCAGCCTTCCTGATTGTCAGGATTGCTTTGATACAAAATACATGGTTCTTCTTTAACATTAAGTGATTATCCTGAGGATAAAATCAGGAAATTCCCTCATTTTCCTCAGAACACAGGAAACAAGGGAACATTAAGATTTAATAACACCTCATCAGTAGTCTACAAGGCTGATAAGAAACAAGTCTGTAAGGTTGCTACCCTGGTGTTCAGAAGCTCTTAGCCACATTAAAAAAAAACAAAAAAACCCAACAAGGTCTTCACTATAATTAAATATGTTTTATTAAAGCTTTCCATCATATGCCTTTCTTTGCTTATTTCCCTCTCACAGCTCTCACATCTTCTTTCATTCCTCCCTTTGATGTTTGTATGCTTTTCATATGTGTATTGAAAATATTTTGCACTCTTCTCTTTCACCCCACCTCGCCCTAAACGTATTTAGAGGAGCACATTTTCCTATGTGTGACTTTGCCTGTGCCCTCTCAGCCCATCAATAGCTCGGTGGGAGCAGGGGGCACACATGCTCCAGTGACAGTGCTCATTACAGAGTGGCACGAGAACAAAACACCTTCCATCTCTTCCATTTCTTCTGCCTCTCACCTACACAAAGAACGTAACCCGCTCCCCTCGACAGGAAGATTCATACAGCATTTATGAAACAAAATGGAACCCGCCCTTCCAGTTGCGTAGTTAGAGCGACTGAAAATGTTACAGTGAAAAGGGAGATAAAAAAAAAAAAAAAGAGTGGATCCTTCTTTACTTACACGTGTCTAAGGACTCATCAGAATCATCGGGACAATCGGGCTCCCCGTCACACAGCCAGTGCCAGGACACACAAGTGACGCGATCGCGGCACAGGAACTCTCCTACGTCACACAAGGGCTGCTCTTCTGGAAATGAGAATGGGTTAGAGTGAAATGGTTGAAGGTGAAGGGAAAAAAAAAAATGGCACAATGAAAATCAAAAGCGAAAATGAAACGGTTCAAAAAGGAAAAAATCAAAGCAAATGGTAGGAACAATGTGAGGCAATAATTTAGTGGTATATGATACCCTCACTTAGGGAGCTCTAACATCCAGCTGAGGGTTCAGTTGGAGCTGCCCATCACCCTTCCAACCAGACAGGAACAACATCACCATGAACTACTTTTATGGAATAAATTTTTAGGAAAACCTATTTTTTCCTCAATATTTCACCATGGAGTAAATTTGCTCACTAGATAGAAACCAACAAGCTTTAATGTCATGTTACCAGCAGGGAGGTCCCCCACTCACCTCTCCTGCCACAGAAATATTTTTAAATTGTTTCAAGTAATCAAATTTTCAAGGACATGTTTTTGTAAGCCATCAAAGTTCTACTTAAATAAATATATCTATTTTAAACTATTTCCTTAGATGCATTTCAATGACCGAATCCCACCTCAGTTTTATATAAAAAATACTTTATAGTTCATGTGACAAATTTGCCAACAAAGAATTTAAAGTCAACACCGGGGCACCTTGAAAACAATGGCTTTTAAAAGATGGCAATTCTGGAAATTTGGCACACCCACACTATCTGCTGCATTCAACCACCACAGGCTGATGTCCTTGAGCTCTGGAGTTAATTAACTCAAGACTATTCCATCATTATTCAATGTAAAACTATTCTAATATTAATTAAAGCTCACAAAACCTCTGTGCAATATATTATATTCATTTTATCAATATATAAATTACAGTAGTGTCTTCCACAAGGTTACATTGCAGATTGCTGGGAAGAGGTTTCCTCATTATTCTTACAGTGGCACAAGAGAGAAATAACTTCACTGGAGTCAATACTGTCACAAAGACATAAAACCAAGTATAAAGAAGGAGACAATTAACACCCAATCCACTTGTAGATCTCTCCATTGGTTTAGTTTCTCCAAAAGCCATGGGATATATTATTACTGATGGAAACAACAACAAGAACACTTTAATAAAGTTATCATTTAATAATTTCCTCCATGCAGGCCTCATTTCCAATGTCAGGTTCTCAACTATTGATGGCAATCAGTTTCAAGCAAGCCAAATTCGCAACTACTATGTAGATATATTTCACATTTCTTAAACTAAATGTATCACAGCTTCTTTAAGCCTGCAAGAATGAGAGGATTTTTGTTATATCTTAATTCCTTCCCCTCAACAGTAAAAATGAGTGACTGTATAATTAAGAGTGTAAGTTTACATGGAGTGGGTTTGCTTAAAGCTTTCAGAGAGGTGATTAAAGGTCCTGCTTTGATAGCACATCCTGAAGAACCATCCTGGAAGTCAGAAAGAGGGAGAGAGTTTGGCAAGTTTTAGCATTTCAAAGATGTACAGTAGTATGATAAATACACAGAAGAACTCTATAATATTTGGTTTTAGAGTATTCTTGAAATCCATTATAAATTCCTGCTTGTAATACAGGATGAACTGTAATTTTCTGCGTATTGCACATCTGCTTGAAACAGACTTGGGAATATCAAAACTAGCATTGCCAAACATGTCCACTTATTTATTCAACTCTGGAATGATTATTCCTCAGAGCAAAAAAATACTTGAAAAGTCTTTCATTAGTTAAGATTAACAATATTTATTTATTTATTTATTTATCTTTAGAGGTTTCTGAACTGACAGCTAAGTGAAAAAAAATATTACTGAATCAATATAGAAATGCAAAGTTGTGAAAACGTTTCTACAGTCAAGGTCACACAAGTGTTTGGTTCTACATGAACCTCCCCAAATAACTGCATGTACAACACCTATAGAATAGAAATCTTGCCTGAAACAAAACCTGGCAGGGTGATTAGCCCTTCCCTGGTGCAACAGCTTCTTTCAGATCTGCAGATGGTCACACAAGTCTGCACAAAAAAAAAAATCTTGCATGTGTTTCTCTTTTGGGCAAAGATTATGAAAGTAGCCTGAGTAACTGGATATAAAGAAGTTCTAAAAAGCAATTTCATATAGAGCACAGAGTTGAGTATGTGTGCTTGAAAAAAGGCTTGTTTGCTACTTTTTTTTTTTTTTTTAATGGAAATAATTTAGCTATTTCCATACTACTAAATTCTGCATTTTATGCAATAATACAGAAATTATGGAGATCTGAGATTTTATATTCTCTATCTCGAGAAAAACCTAGCAGAGTGAAAAAAACCCACTAACTTATAAAACACTTTGAAAAATAGATTTTGTTTAGAATAAAGCAGTTTAATATTACCTCAGGGTTTCATTGGCTCTGAAAGTGCTTTCTCGAATATTTTTCTTTTGCATAACTATAGAATTATTTTTACTTTCAGCTGTTATCTTTACAGAATGAATTGGACCTGTTAATCACAAACACGCACTAATTAGTGGGCTTTAAAAAATAAAACAAAAGGAAACAAAAACCACAACAAGCCTCTAGCTAAAAAATAGTCACTTATGATGGCCCAGAAGTAAAACAGTTCTTTCCAGTGACACCTTTTTCCTTCTGTAATATGTGAGCTGCACAGGAAAACTCCCAGCGGATGGGAAAATTCACGTTTTTAACATTGCAGTTCTTTGAGATACAGAGCAGATGGTGAGAAATCATCCCTCTATGGGTAAATGAAAGCTTTGCCTCCCTGAGGATACTACTCCTATACTCCTATCCTGTGCTGCAAACACCTGGCAGTGCCTCTTAGAAGGAAAGTTTAAAAAAAAGAAAAAGAAAAGCGGGTGCCTTTGTTTTAAAGTCAATGTTCCCACAGCCAAAAACATGTTGGTTTTTTTATTTTTTCAATTTTTTTTTTTTTTTCTGGTAAAGATAAGCGTATTTTAAAGAGGACAAAGCTCCAAATCTCCATTAGGAAAGCAACTACAGTTATAATGTATGAAATTACACTGAACTTGGAAAACCAAAATTCCATTATGATGATAAAAGAAAAGAGAAAAAAAGGGAAACAAACCAGTCAACCACCCAGCACACAAGGCAGTGACTGATGCTGCCTGGACCAGGAATGCTTCTGGATTCAAAAGGCAGCTGCCTCTGTAAACTTGCATACAGCTCCTAAGGAATGAGGGATAAAGATCACTGCCTGTGACCACATGCACTGTTAGGGGTCAAAGGGATCTGGATCCTTCTTATTTGAGGGAATGCAATGAAGCAAAGCAGGTCAACAGGGCTCTTGAAAAGAACCATTTGGGAGATAACATTTATATAACCGAGTGCTCTCCAGCTCTGTCACGAGACTGGAAACGATTCGTGGTGAATCTAATGAAGAACTGCCTTGGTCAAGGGACCAGGTGCCCAGAGAAGCTGCTGAATTCCAGAACTGTGCTTCCCACTTGCAGCACTCCCTTGCTTGGGCTCCCCGTGGATCTGCCAGGCTCCTGCTGAGGTCTTGGTGACCCCCCAGCCGCTTGGATGGGAGTTGCTTGGTGCTCTGTCTTCCGAGCGCTTCCAGCTCCATCTGCCAAGAGCACCTGAGAGAGCCCGAAAAAACAAACCTCCCATATGGCAACGCTCCTCAAAGCGAGCAAAACTCAGCCTAATAAAGTCTTGATCCGTTAGAGCAGGGAGCCTGCTCATTAGGCTTTCACTAAATATTCAGAAAAACCACATGTGCACGCTAACCCAAAAAAGCACGTTCCAAGAGAAGCTTTTGAAGGATATGATACAGCACGATGGGAATGAATGTTGAAGGATAAAAGATCATCTCAACATAATATTTAAACGCTTTTATAGCAATGGCTCAAGATCAGTGTGAAGTAAGAATGCCTCATGAATTGATTTCATTTCATTTTGCACTTACAAAAAATATTTTCACCGTGTTTTAAGTGAAACAAAAAAAACCACTGAAATTTTCAATTCCCCCTCCATTTTCAAGGAAGAGGGCAAGAAAAGATGCACACAGACTACGGGGATGTGTGTGTGAACATGGTTTCTTTTTCAACTTGTGAATGGTGAGATCTAGGAATGAACCATGAAATCCATGAATAAAAACAATAAACTCATAGGAGATCTCACTGGTTTGTCACCAGGTGCATACCCAGACAAAACTCACAGGAGAGAGGGGAATTGCCTGCCAAAATAGCTTTTTTTTTCTCTTTTTTTTTTTCTTTTTTTTTTTTTTTTCAGAAGTAAAAGAGCAGGAAGACTAAGAAAGAGCAGAAAGTCCAACAGGAATGGTCAGAAAACTACAATCCAGCTGTACATTTCCATTTGGATCCACTGGCATCACCTGTCTGCATGACCAGGAATTCTGCCAATGATAATAAACCCATTCTGCCATGTTTCAGGGACATTATGCAACCAAAAACTTGCACTTTTAAGTTCTTAATTAGTTTTGCTTTGATTTTAATTAAGTTATCTTCATTACAAGAGCTTAAGAACTCAGAACTATTTTTTCCCCCCTCTCAAAAGCATGTTTTCCATTTGGGATTTTCTTTGATCTCTCACTGAAACATGGGAGGGTTTCCAGATTAATTTCAGCAAAATTTACTCCGAAGTTGAAAACTGTATTCCGGTAGTAATTTATGACAGAATTCATCATACGCTAAAACCTAAATTACTGTAACTGAAAGGGAGATGTGAAGAAAGAGCATGCACAGCACTTCCTACTTACGAATTTCAGACTTTATATAATACTTTTCAAACCTTTCCTACCTTCTGAGTTAAATCTACATTTTTAGAGCCCAACATACAGTAAAACATTTACATTTTGACTACACTAAACTACAGACAAAATCCATGAGATGTGCCTTGCAAAACACTAAAGCAAGTTTTACATTCAGGGTATAAAAATATGATCATGATATCATTTATTTCTGTCCTGCACAGTTCAGTATAGTGCTGTGTTCAAAGTCTTGAAATTTTATTTACAGAACACAAAAATCTTTCTCAAGATCTACCAAACCCTGATTTGTGCTTCCACAGTGCAAAGGGGCTTAAAGAGCTGCAGGTATGTTCACATGTAGGATTCTAAACAGGAATATGGATGTTTTATGTGTATTTATTCAGCTCCTGGCATATTAGTTATCACTTACTCAGCATTTATTAATCAGCTAATTGCTTTATCCATAGGCAAGGCACACGCACAGGTACCCATCAGTAAAAGAACCACATGCTCAGTTTAAGCTACGTATGTTTAAATTTCATGCGTAAACTTTCCTCAGTCTGCACGTCTCCCCCCCAGCAAGGTCACAGGCATCTTGTCTGGAGTCTGGTCAGTCTTCGGAGTGACATCAGACATCCTAGTTCTCAGCCCATAATATTCATGCTCAAATTCCTTATTTACATCACACAGTTACAAGAATTCCTCATATTTTTTGGACTTCCTCTGTGCTACAATAATGTATGGATCAGACTAAGCAAATATTGGTAGAGGTCAGTACTAACAAGAAGATGGGAAACATCCACTGTTTCAGGCAAATCCTGGAGTATTTTTGGAAGTGGGCAGGTGGTAAGTTTTGGGGCCATCTTGTTCCTTGTTCATTTTGACTCTTCCTTGCCAAAAACGTATTTCTATTAAGGGGGGTGACCCCAAGTCCCCTCCTGTGGATTTGAACCAGAGAAGGTTATTCATACTAAACTTGGCACAATCCCTGGACAGAGAAATTTAAGAAATACTCAGATAATGAGAAACACCCAAATATTCCTGAGCCAATTTTTATCTAATCAGCAAAGGGTCACAGAATAATACCTATCTCAGCAAACTACGAAATGACACGATAGTTATGTTCCCTAATGGCTCAAAAATACCACAGAATAGCCAGGCGCCTTCTCTAACACAATAGAGAGACCCTAATAGAAGCACATTACCTGCAATCCTACAATTTGCCAGTCCCTGCTCCCAGCAGCCCTACACAGAAAGGAGGCCAGAGGCCCAACGAGCTCCCTTTGAACCATTTCTTACAATTATCCTTCACCTCCTTGAAAACTGGAGGAAACATGCAAACACATTCCTCAGGGTGAAGTGGTCCTTCTTTCCAAAGAGCTTGACGTGGACTGGATGTAAATGTCAGGGTGGAGGGTCAAAGTGACCATCACTTATCCCTCTGCGTGCAGAGTGACAAGCCCTGCACCGGCGTCAACAAGGTGCCCTTTAAGCTGCTGACAGCCAGTGCCAGGGCGAACACGAGCAAAAATGTTCTCACTTGTGGAAAGCCTTCAAAGGCTTCCACTGAAACAACCCTTCTTGCTTTCCCACGTCAAAGAACAAAATGCCTTTGAAAAAGACATTTATGTGGGATGTGAAAACCTCTGAGGCTGTCCACCACCTTAGCCTGTATTATCATAGTGTGCTGATAATATTATAATTTCATTTTCTCCTTGACAGGAAGAAATGGCTGCGACAGAAACCATTTTCTACAGAAATAAAAAGTAAGTTTTTATAAGGAACTGCAAGCATCTTGGCAAGATCCTTCACAGGAGCTCATATATAAGTACACTTCATATACACCTGGATAAACAACACAAACTTTCACGTGCAAAAGGAATTCTAGGAGCGATGACTTGAATGATACATTTCTTGTACACAGACATGTTTGCTGCTTCATCAGGAAGCTCAATGGAGAAAAGACTGAGGCTCTCAGCTGCTCCCAGGATCAAATCTCCAAAAGGTCTGACAGGCAAACTCCTGAAGAGCACAAGGAATGAGCAGACGGATGGGGACTGAAAACAAGTCACCCGGCGCCGATTTCAAACTCGGTTCGCCGCAGTGCGCCACTCACTGTGCCTCCAAGCAGGACTTCAAATGAATCTTTTTCATCTCCTATCTGTGCTAGCTCTTGAAACTTAGATATTTCCAAGTTACGCTTCTTCCTTCGCTGAGTTGTAAAGCTTCCAAATTCAATCATAATGTTTTCACGGCAAAAATGCTTCTTTTTCCTAAAGCGGGATGGAAATCCCGACTTGAGACAAATTATTTAAATTAATGCCACACAAAATATTTTCTCTTTTGAAAGCTGAAACATTCATTACATAGCTTATTACAATACCTTTGATAAGCCCTCTGCTGAGCAGATGTTCTATCATCGTGAATTTCCACATATGAACGTTTTTAGCAAATACTGAAAGATAATTAATTTAGATAAATTTCATCTATCAAAGGATAATCAATGATGTAATTGTTTTAATTTGGTAGTTTTCGTACCATGTAAAACGTAACAAAGCCATTTCACTTGAGTATTTCAAACTCTAATAGAATGACATCCGTCCACACAAGGAAGGAAAAGCACATAAACTGTTGCGATATTTTAAGACACTGGGAACATTATGGGAATAATAAGAAAAAAAAATATACTCTGCTTATCATTACTTTGAATAAAAGTAAAGTTTTCAGGTTTGTTTTTTTAAAGTGCAGATACCTTTATCAAGGAAAGATATAGATAGGTAAGATCTGGGTAATTCAGATGACTGCATAATGGGAAAACAAAGTTACACTGAAAAAAACAGAAAAAAATAAGTTATCATAAAGGATTAAAAAACCCAAAGCATTACGGGAGGAACTATAAATTATTTGGACTGAATTGAACCACCTTCTTTACTTTCTCTTTTATTTCCCCGGAGGAGGACGTTGAGGCTATGTTATCATTGGTGCTTCATTTGCTTGTTTGTTTTAGGACTCAAGCACAAATTTTACTCCTTTTGCCATATCCAAAAATTACATCTTAGACAGGATATCAAAAAGGTTAATCCTCAAATCCCAGAGTCTTCTATCAACTAAATGGTTTGTTCTCATGAAGTTCCCCAGTCCAGCTCTTCCACAGGCTGTTAATGCAGTTCTGGAATCAGCGGAATTCCTTCCCTGCTTGGCTCACAATTCCAGCGGAGCCCACACCTGCCCCGGTGGGCTCTGATAGGGCTCCCATCCCGTTTGCCCAGCTCCCACTCCAGCACAGCAGCTCGGGGCCATCCATCTTCCCTGCCCACTCCCGCGTCGCTCCATCGCCAGTCATTTAACGCCGCCTGCTCTGCCAACCTCCATCAGTGTCACCCAGACAGGGATGGAGCTGACGGACGGCAGCGCTGCGCTCATCCCGCAGCCATCGGCGCAACGGGCCGGGGGACACGCGGGGAGGAGCCTGCGGCTTGCACGCTGTTTAACTGCACAAATAGAATACAAAATTGTGCAGAAGATGGCAAGGCTGCAGAAGTGAGAACCAAACTCTTGGAGAAAAGCTCCTCAGAAGACAATAACTATATTTCTGCACCTAGGAAGGAAGGAGGCCCTGTCCTACCCTGCTGTCACAGCTGGGAGAGCCAAGCCTGCTGTCACTAAGCATTTCTCAGAATGCTCCCACTTAAAATGACACAAAATAATGATGAACAGGTTTCAATAGCAGATGGAAGCCTATTACATAATTCAATTTTAATGACCAAAGAAATCTTAAATATGACGGGTTTGTTTTGTGCAACAAGAGACTTATATTAAATGAAACAGCCAAATCTGCTTCTGTAAGCAACTGCATATGTTTAATACACATTTGTTTTATATTGGGATAATTAATCTACAGGGAAATGGGGTTAAACACTAGGATAACTTTAAATGAAACTCAGTTATTGAAAGGATGAGAGAACTAGGGGAAAACCAAGCTAAAATTCCTTTCTATATAATATCTACCTGAAGGTCTAAAAGGAAAATCTCATCACCAGGGTTAACTATTTTATTCAAGTTGGATATCACCAGATATTAAAAATATAGTAGTGATATTAGAAACTTGCAACTGAAATATAGCAGTGATATTAGAAACTTGCAACTAAAATAATCTATTTTTCATATAAACCTTTATAAAATTGACTCTAGTCCTACAAATGGCTCCACATTTGTGCTGGGCTCTACTGAAATCGTATCCATTATTTTAAATAACTACAATCAACAGTTCTAAGTTAAATTGTAAGAATTAAGTAAAAGGCACATCGAAGGGTCACTTAATATAGGTTTAATTGCCATTTAACAGTCGGGAAAGTAGTTACAATTGCGATCTTCTGCAGTTCAGGTCTGACTTTTTTGATAGCATTATCCAAGACCAATAATTTAAGGTGTAATTTGGAAATGCATATATTGAATAATAATTTTCACACCACTAGAGAGCAATGTATTGTGATATTAGCTGCTGCTGTCAGTAGGTCTTCAATGTGATTTTCTGAACAGGCAAACATGTTATTCACAGGCAGCAAGACATAATATCTAGCAAAAGGTTGCTGCTGAAAAATTTAAAATGGTATTTCAGAGGGAAGTTTTCATTTTGCCCAAAAAGTCCGTGTTACGAAGAAGAGTCAAAGTAAAGGATGGATGGGATATCAGCCTGGCATCACCTACAAACACGTTTTGAAACCCTCTCTGCTGGGATTTATTGCCCTGTCCCCAGACCAGCGGGAATGGCCCTGGGTGAGCTGTGTGAGCCCTGAGTGGCCACACGCAGGATTAATGAGCCCATGCGCCCGTCGGCTCCTTGGAAACAAGCAGGAAATGGTCAAAGCCTCGACACTTAGGAGAAGAGTTGGATTGATAAAAGGGTGAGAAGACTCTTACAGGCTTCATGTTGGGATTGATAACAAAACCCTTTATTTTTAAAGGGAGCTAAGAGTCAACTTTCTCTGCCAAGAGCTTTATTGTAGTAAAAAGCTCTTGCCCTAAGTTGCATTCTACAGTCACCACTGGTTCATCATGAAAGGAAAACCAAGCACTATCACTCAGAATTATTAAAAGTTTTTTTAAGAAAAATCATAACAAAAATTATTGAATGTTTTGAAACATTAACATCTCTTTTAAAAAAACAATTATATATAAATTAAACACTGAATTATTCAAAAGCAAACCAAATCCAAGGAACCATCAGTTTAGACAATTATTCCTTTGATTTATTAAGGTGACATTCTATTATAATTCATAAATGTTGACTACTATTTAAAAAAAAAAAAACAAACTGTAAAAGACAGCTATCACAACAGATACATGGGAAAATAAAGACAACTTTGGATATAATGTTATCAACCAACTTGGTCAAAATAATTTTAAAAGTTTCTTGCCAAGACATTTAGACACTTGACAAAAACCAAAAGAGCCCCACATATCCTTATGGAGGAAACATTTAATTCAAAGACAGCATTCCTGTGGGAAGGCTTTCCTCAGCTGTTGCTTTTTCAAATCGCTGCCATCCCTGAGGCTATTTGTGTCACACAGGATGGTCAAGAAAAACAGGCAATTAGAAAACTAACGTCAGCATCAGGAGAGGAATCGATAGGATGGCATGCAGGATTACACACGCAGAGGCAATGTTTCAGTTGCACAAAAAACCAAGGAAGAAATAATTTAATTTTTAACATAACTGCTTTCTTCAATCTGTCCAGGAGTCTGGGGACTGAAGGGTGGCCAAGACAGCCCTAACTTTTAAGAAATTCCACTGCAGTCATGGAAATGAGGCTCACAACCCTGATGTGCTGAACAAGGAGTTGGTGGACACCTGAACAAATATGCCATACCCAGGTTTCACAGGGGAAGGTCTCACCACATAACAGGCTGGAGGAAATCCATCACAAATACAGACTCAGGCTCCTCTTTGTTCCCTCTGTCCTCTATCCAAAAATCTTTAAGTTATTTTTGAGACTTTCCATATGTGAGGAAAAGATAATTACAATTCAAATGATGGCTGAGGAGGCAGGAGAGGAAATCAAGAACTTCATATTCAGAAAAAAAAATTCATCATCTTTAAATAGAAACCAAAAGGTATTGGACAGGTGATACACTCTTGGATCAAACCTGCAGATGGAACCACTTTAGCAGGTCAAAAGGATGATGGATGTTTAACCTTTGTTAGCAATAGCAGATCTCACTTCATCAGCAGGGGTGCTGAGGATTTTATTACCAGCTTTTTGAGCTGCTGAGATGTGCAAAGAAAATTATGCCCTGGTTTTCCCACACAAAAAGGGAACAAAGACTCTCTTTGCATTGAGCTGCTTTGCCTCTAAATGCTGATTCCAGCTCACTCTTAGGTGATTTCATGCATATCAAAGGTGAGCCAATGCTTTATACTGTAAAATAGGTAAAATCTTGTCAACTGTCACTTCCCTGACAGTAGTGCCAGTCGTTCCCAGCTACATCCAGGTGATGCAAAAACAAATGCTCAAACTATATCTGCTGGGATTATTAAACAAACAGAGTGCTCTGTAGACTAAACAATAATTAGGTACAATGTCAGTATTGTAAAAGCACAGTAATTATGGCCTTGCTTGTTCTACTAATTTCCTTAGCACTGAGAATGTAAATTCTCACAGCTAACGTGAAAGTGGTAGGTTTCAGTTCAGAAGTCTCCTCTCTTCTGATCTGGAAAAAATACTTCTGTAAAACTAACAAAGCCAGCAGACTCTACTGTATATATACATATATATTTTTAAATTTAAACACTTCACGGGACTTTGGATCAGGCCACAAATAAGGAGTTTTTATATCCCTGTGCAATATGGATCACTTAATGGAGTTAAGTGACATTCATCTCTATACCATCTCCTCCCCTGAGAACAGAGTAACAACAGCCGCCTACACAGAAAAAACAATATTAGAAAGCATGTATTTTTAGCAACTTTAATTATATTCTAGCAGCAGGAAAGAAAGATGCAGAAGCGTACAAGCAGGCAATTCTCCCCAGAAGACAGACACAGCTTCGGAGCTCGGCAGCAGAGTGATTTCACTTGCGAGTGGGCTCGAGTCAGAGAATTACTGAGGGGACTGCACTGTCGGTGCTGGGCTGTTTTTCCCTTGCAGCTGCTCCAGACAATCTCAGTAACTGAGCTAAATCACTGGAGCAGACGCAATCCTTAACAATTCCTGCAGAATGTGTACACGCACTCCAGAAAGAGATGGTTTGGCCTGATCTATGACCACAGTAATAACAATGCTTCTTAGATGGTTTTTTTTCAGTGGCGTCCCATTTCTAAGTTTCCCCCAGCTGGGGATTTGTTAAGAACAGCTCTCTGTTCTTTAGGGCACAGGCAAAAGCAGTTTTACCTCTCAAATCCACTGTTGTTGACAAGCTGTGGACCTGACTGCCAGCCTAGATTGTGCGATATTTTTAGTATTTTTAAAAGGTATCCGAAGTAAATTATATTCCAGCCATGTAATAGTCGAAATAACCAAGGAAGATCCAGAGAAATGGGGCTCTGAACTAATCCAGTTGATGAACTCAAGCAACTTCTTTCAATACACCAAAGAATTAGCTTTTTTCTGGGCAGTAGGCTGAAGAAAAATACAGGACAAAACATTCAAATCACTACTGCTGCTGATTACATGTAATCAGACTTTCATCACACCTATTGCTTTTGCTGTGTGCAGGGCATGATGGATCATTTAGATTGCATTTAAGATGCAAGTGAAGAAAAGAGCTTCATCCCATTCATAAAGAACACATTTTCCTGCTGCAAAGTCCGTGCCTCTCCCCGAGCAGAGCAAATAACTTCAGGATTTGAAAGAAGCTGAGCTTGGGAAATATTTACATCACAAAGGTAAATGTTTAGTTTGGTGGTTTAGTGCCATATTAGTTTGGAGAATAAAGCCTCATTTCTTGACTGTGAAGGGAGGCATTTGTGGAGGTGCTGAAGGGCACCTGCTTTGCTCAGCGCTGTTGCCTCTGTGTCCAGCCCAAGCTGAGGCAGCTCCACGTTTTTAGGACAGCAGAGATTTAAAACCTGTAATAGGAAATTACTGCTGTAGCGAGCAACAGAGCATCGCATGCATGTTACGTTTTCAGGGTGGATGTTATCGGTGTAGAGAAAATTATACCCACGCCAGAGACTTTCTATTGTAGGAATAAATAACCAGTGAAAGAAACCCTCGCTCAAAATGCCATCGCTTTAAAGAACTGCATTTAAATGCATGAGTTTTACAACCACTATTAAAATAAGTGTTAATAAAAACCACACACTTAGAGCATATGAATATACATTCTTGTGGAGGTGTCTATTACAGCCTCAAGAAGCAGGACCAGAAGTAAATACTCCCCAGGTGCTCAGCCCACTTGCAGCTGAGACAGGGGAAGGATCTGTGAAGATTCCTTCCCACTCTTCTTCAAGCAAAACAGAAAATTTAAAGCCTGGCAATCAATAACCCAGACAGAGGCCTCCAGCACGATGGGTATAAACATTTTGCAGTGCCATTAACACATCCCTGTGCATTTAAAAACTGATCCTTGATGTATTCTTTAATAATCCAGGAGGATTATAATGCTGACTCTAAGTTCTTAGCAAATGAAGTTGTGCTCACTCAGGAATACTTTTTGTCTAAAACTCTGCCAGGAACACGTGCTCTGCAATATTCAATATGATCCCTTTTGCACATTACGGCTGGGGCCAGGTCAAGTACCAGCCCTTATAAATCAACAAAAAAAAAATTAAAATATCAAAATATTGCATATTTTATGCTAACAAAATCATAAACAACATGAACTGTTTAAGTTATCACTGGAAGTCTTGTGTAATAAATATTTTAAATACTTTCTTTCTCAAAACTAATTGCAATAGCTCACATTATGGTGTGACAGTCAAAAAATACTAACTTTAGTTTCTCTTCCTGTATTTGCAGAACAAATATAAGCCTGAATTAGGGCTCAGGGAATGGAATATTTAGTTTGTACAATCTAAATATATCTCCCAGGGAAAAACAATTAATTATCTTTGTTACTGCCACTACTGCTGAGAACAGCTGCAATTTCTGGCTTGCCAAGTTCACGTCATTGAGGGTTATTCCTATTAATATCAATTAAGATCTAAACTGTTTGAGTCTCTACAATAATGATGCTCAAGTAGATTTAAAGTGCCGTCTCACAGAAAGCACACCTGTGGCAGAACAGGGACACCTATTCTTTTTTTATCTAAAAAAAACCCCAAACAAACAAACAAACAAACACAACCAAAACAATTAAAAAAATAAAATAAAAAAAAAATCAAGAATTATAGCTATGACCCACTGACATGTGTTTGAGCACTGGTAACTGAGGCACATGAATTCATAAGATGGCCCCAAAGACCTGTGTATTTACTTCCACTCACGAAGTGTGGTAAAAATTGAGTTCCTGAATTGAATCAGAGATGCTATCACACCCTCACCTGCAGACTGCCACTGAAGCAGCCCCTAAAGCCACGTCACACTAGCATTATTGACTCCACTGCTGAGTGCCCCTGGAGACCACCACGGCTGGAGAGAACTCCTCCCTGGTCACCCCAGCCCTGCCCTGAGTCCAGCTGAACTCTGGAATCAGCAAAGAAATTAATCCGCTCAACCTAAGAGAAGTCCAGGCGCTCCCTCACAGTGTTTGACTTCTGTAGGACATTGAAATCTATTTCTCATTAAGCCATTGTGGGTGGATGAGTATAAAGAACAATTATCTCATTGCAACAAGTTTCTTTAAGAAAACGAGTTCACATAGCAGAAAACTGACATTGATTGAACTAAGTGTAACTAAACTGAGCTCTAGGAATTAGTAAACTAATCATCTTCCATCATTTACCTTTAACTGACTGATAAAAACACAGGATTTTTTTTTTCTTAGATCCATTTTCTGCAGTGGTGTTAAAGGAGGGGGGCAAAAACCAAACCAAACAAACAAAAAAAAACCAAGAAAACCACAGCAATGGTTTTGAAGAGATTCCCAAAGACTGCATTGTGAAATTAAATTTAAATTTATGGTAGCTCGGGAGGGAATTTTAGGTAAGATCCAGCAACAAACCAAGGATGTTTGAAAGCTGCTTTGTGTAGATGCACAAATAAAATATATTTCTTCTGTTATTTGCTTCTTAGTAATGAACATTATCATAAATATTGAGATAGTTTAAGCAGAAATAAGTCTTCCAATCCTGGCAGATAGAAATACAGAAAAAAATCCAAGAGATTTTAAGGGCAATTTGACAAGAAAAATAAACCATATGTTTCATTTTGAAGAAAATCACATGTTATCACTGAGAACAAAACCAGCATTTCAGGTAGAAGACATGAATATTGAAGATGACCTAAGGTGATGATTGCAGATGGATACACAGGGGAAGACTTGTTTAAACTCACACCACCTGTTTAAAGATATTTCAATGATCCCTTGAGGTATTCATTAAAATGGCTGGATATTTGAAAGCATTTTGGAAACGTGCCTTTTGAGGAAACAGAAAGATGACATTGTAGTACTGTAAACAGGCTTCCAAATTGTGAAGGTTTTGATCAATGAAAATCAGAATAAAAACAGAATAAGATGTTCCAGTCAAACAGTGTTTTATTAATTGCTTTGCTAAATGGAGTGAGGAATATTTTTATCATTATTATTATTAGAATTTGACAGAAAAGATGGTAAATCAAATATAGGTGCTCATGAATTTCCCAAGATCTCCAGCTGAGAACTGCGGTGTGTTTTGAGGCCCTGAAAGGGCAGAGTGAGGCCTCCTGAGGACACACCAGGTGAGCTCTGTCTCTGCCCCAGCAGCATCCAAGGCCCTGCTGAGATCTCTGCACATCATTCTCATCCCTCCATGGACCGAGGCACCAACAGCCAAACCACCCACACTGTGCTTCCCAAAACAAAGAATCTCTAAACTGCCTTTGCCACTGGTTCACGTTTTCTCTTTCCATCTCCTGCTGTGCTGATGGAGATCCACCATCCAGCGTTCTACCCCAGCCCAGACCCGGGGCAGCATTTTCCCTCGCTTTTGTTCCATCAGAAACATCCCACTGGGAATGATTTTAGCTTAAAAGGGACATGACACAATGAAGAGCAAGAAGGTAGAGCTGGATCCATAACTTCTGTCTTTTGGTGGACATGTCACCAGTTTAACCTCCCACAGCGATTAATCTGCCAGGCTAAACGAATTTTACCTTCTGCAGCAGAAAGATTCGTGGATTTGTGAGCACTAAGGGGGAACTGTACAAGCTCTGAGGATTTACAAAGATGAACAAGTTACAAATCCATGTTTCCAGAGCTCTTCCAAACTCCACTGATGTTACCTCTGGAAAGAAGGTCTTTAAGGTTTTCATTGGACACTTGCAAGAAAACGACTTTTCATGGTTTCACTCCCTGACTGTGCCTGGCCTCAGGACATTGTTTGGTCCTCATGGTTTTATGCACTGGCCCAAACATCACTGGACACCATTTCCCTTCTCATTTCTACCAAGAGACATTTTTTTGTGATTCAGATGTGGCCCAGAGGAGACCACAAAGGTGATCAACAACTGGAGCACCTCTCCTAGGCAGAAAGGCTTGGGAGAGTCGGAGCTGTTCAGCCTGGAGAGAGAAGGATCTGGGGACAGCTATAGTAGAGGGATTTTTGACAAGGGCCTGGAGTGGCAGAACAAGGGGGAATGGCTTCCCACTGCCAGAGGACAGGGATAGATGGGATACTGGGAAGAAATTCTTCCCTGTGAGGGCGGTGAGGCCCTGGTACAGGCTGCCCAGAGATGCTGTGGATGCCCCATCCCCAGAAACTTTCAAGGTCAGGTTGAAAAGGGCTCTGAGCAACGTGATGCAGCTGAAGATGTCTCTGCCCTGTCCATGGCAGGGGGATTGGACTTGATGGCCTTTAAAGGTCTCTTCCCCAGTCTATTCTGTGATTTCAGGATTTAAGAATGCCTCAGAAAAACTGATGGGAAGGAAGAGGTCTCCCTCATCTGAAAAGGGAAAAACAATAACAGGGTTGCTGTTAAGGAAACAAAAATTAGATGAAATTATGCTAAAATAGACCAGAAAGAGATTAAAATAGAGGCAACTAAAAATATTAACAGGATGAAAGCAAAACAAAAAGCAGATCAAGGAGTTACTACCCTGTGTGAAACGGCTTTCATACGCTTAGAAACTGGACCTCTGCACATCCAAATCCATAGAGGGACCAGGAGGAACCTTTTAACAGTGGGACACTGAGTTTGCATCAAGTAGACAGAGAAAATAACCTTTGAAACTGAAGCCCTGTTCATCATTCAACCCCAAATGCAGCACTGCTCCTGTTTAACTCAATGCTGCTTCTAATAAAGTGGGGGAGACTCACTTTATTGGCGTGCAAGTTCATTTTTATTCTGATCAGATTCACTGATAGACACCGTTGTGCTTCTTCGTCTTGTCAAAGGAACGCAGGACCAAGACAATCTCAAGGCTGACATTTCAGAACATAACAGGACATTTATCATTCAAAAGCAAACTTTTTTTATTTTAAAAATGTCCCAATAGCATCCTGTGGCAGGTAAAATCCCTTTCAAGTTTTTCTAGTCATGGTCTGGTTGAACAACACCAACATAAAAGAGACCACTTCATGAAAAATTCCGATTTTTCCCCCCAACCCTGAAGGTAACTGCCTAAAGTACTGCATAAATTGAAATTCAATGACACCAAATTTAATGTGGATAGTTACTTTACATAACTTAAAAGTGATGAATAATGGAAATCTGCAGAACTACACAAACTATAAGAAAATAATTTATTAAGTTACCCAGAAGTAATGACCTCTTTGAAGAGTTGCCTTTCCTTTTCTTTACCAAACCCAAGCTAACATTTCCCATCCTCTCCATTTTCTGTTACTTTTTTCAAAGAGCTCATGAGAAATCCTGTTATCATTTTTCATAATTCCTGGCCAGACTTTTCCTGCTGTAGGCATGGAAATGTATCATTAATCCAGGCAGGCTGCCTTCCCTGAGTGTTCTGGTTTGCTTCCCAGAGAAGGAATTCTATTCCCACTCCACCTCTATTTCTGTGTGCAGTAATGCTACACCGGTATCACACAACTGCATTTGTATAAACAAAACTCATCCATGCACCAACATGAAGCATATTTTTTTCCTTAAGGATTATCACACCCACATAAATAATTTAGAGTTTCAGCCTGCTGAAATATCATCTGGGGAATACAGATCACCAAGAGAAGAAATCAAGTGAAAGTTGTTTATTTAGCAAAACGAAACAGAGGTTGATGGGAAGACCTTCACCAGCTCTGAAGAAGGTAGAAGAGACTCAAGGAAAAGGAATGTTTATACAGGTGAGCTTGTCCTCAGTATCTAGACTGGCTATGATTTAATGTAGAGAAAGTTAGAAAACCTAAATTTTGAGAATTTTTTCCCTAATGACCAAAAAAAGGCATAAAATAATAATAAAAAAATACAGTGGAGCTTAAAGAAAGTGATGATTAGGATAAAAAGTTGTTCTGTGCAACACATTCCCAAAATTCCTCACCCATAAAGCACAGACAGTATGACTAAAACTTTCCTAATGACCCTGTTTATACTTTATTTTCATGTGTTTACTCAGAGCCATGATCAAAAGCGCTTTTTCACTGCAATGCCAAGACCAGGAGCTGGCATCTGCCAACTTGCATTTAGAACCAGCAGCCAAAAGGGAAGTGTAATGGTACCCCTTGAAAAATCTCTGTCCTCCACTTAATTGCAATGACCCCAAGGTAACAAGCATTTCCTGGAACACACAAAGTATTCCTTTCTGACGAGGACAGAATAGATTTGTTTCCCAAATTAGGTAGAACCCTACAGATGTTGGCATTAAGTGTACTGATGGGAATCATGATCATCTGTCAGAAAAATGTATAAATCCTCTGGGCTCTATAACAAGTTGACGGTGTTCCTGTGAAATATTAACAAGGCACGATGCAGACATTGACATTTAACTGTTTTTCCACTGGATTTTTCTTCTGACTCATCATTGCTCTCTCCAGTTTCCTCAGGCCCTATATTTTATAAAAATGGCCATATGTTTACGTTTGTATTTGATGACCTAACTGCAAAACTGCAGCGAGCAAGCAGCCCAAGCCCTGCAAAGGAGCTGCAAAGCTGCAGAAACCTTCTGCAACGTGGTGAAAGCCACATTAACAACTTCCAAATCTCAGCAATGAAATGGATATTTACACTGTCAGTTATAGCAGAAGCAGGAAACCAGGCAGCCCTCAACATAAACTAGGTTACATTTACAAAAGTACCAGAGGAAATGGTAAATTTGAATCTGTCTAGGTTTTTGGGTTCTGTGGAGAAAAGGGGTTGGCCTTTCTGTAGATCCATCATCATTTACAAAACAGCAATATGGTAAGACAGAAACTTCATGAATGTTTTATGAAGTTGTAGGCGGTAGAAAACAGCTTCTTGCTCAAAAGAGCAAAACTGGAGTTAGACACTTTCTCCTAGAGCATTCCTTCATGAACCTCAGGACTCTCTCCTTCAGGAAAAAGTTTCACTAGAAGGGGTACAGCTTTCCAGTTATGGGCAAGATTTATTCACTTCATAAAAGGTCTGGGTTTTTTTCTGAATAATCTACTTAACTGAAAAGATTTCCAACCAGCAACTTCTGAAACAGCCAAAAGAGAACGCACTCAAGGGACAGCAGCACAGGATGGGCAGAGGGGATTTAACCACAACTCCATCTATCTGCCCTGCTGCCTCAGGTCTCATTCTTCCCTGAGAGGGTGGGGAGGCCCTGACACAGCAGAGAAGCTGTGGCTGCCCCATCCCTGGAAGTGTCTCAGGATGGATCTTGGAGCAGCCTGGTCCAGTGGAAGCTGTCCCTGCCCACGGCAGGAGTGGAACTGGATAATCTCTAAGGCGCCTTCCAACACTGCCATCCCTTCAGCATCCCCAAGCTGTGCTGCACAGCAGGTCATGCACACTGGGTTCCCCTGTGCAGGAGATCACTCCCTGCAGTACTCGGAACACTTGCAAACATTTGCTTGAATTGCTTCACTTTTTCTGTATTTTTATTTATATAATTAATAGACTTAGAGATTACAACTGAAACCAAAGTAAGCATTTAACTTTATGTGGTTTTAAAATATCTTTAAACATTATGCTAGGAAATGCGTGACTATCTTCCAGTGCCACAGAAAGACAAACTCCAAAATCTGACATGGGACAAAAGTTCTGTCTTATTCATTCTTCTAATCAGAGTATTAAATAAAACTCATCCAACTGAGCTAATTATCATTTCAACAGAAGCAGAGCTAAGATTCAAAAAGGGATGTCTATTAAAAAAAAATACAATCAACAAAATCTTGTACTCTCTAGAAAAAAACATAATTGGTCTAACTTGATATAGATGTACATTATTTCTTGAATGCAAAAAGCAAAGCTTGATTACAGCAGTAGGGAAAGCTACTGTGATTATCCTAATTAAAAATTTGCCAAGTTATTTATAGCATAATACAAGGAAATCACATTCATTATCCTATAAACTATTCAACAAACCATTAAGCACTGTAATAAAATCAATTGGCAAAAAGAGGTGCAATTATACATATACTCATGTAAACTCCTTAGCAAACTAGAACCAAATCATCCCTCAGTCTCAGCATCCCTTCTGAAAGCAGTGCAAAGGTGTTTGAGAGATTTAGAAACACAAAAGGAGCTCTTGATTAGCATGTGAACAGTTGTTTAACTTCTCATTCCATGGCCAACTGCAATTACACAACAGGTTTGCAGAGCAGAGTTCAGAAGAAGAAAAAGAAATTTCAAAAAGCAGGTACAGCTCAAGAACCATAAATAAAAGTCTAAAACTATTTTACCACCTTTTAAAATGTGTTGATTTATTCTTAATTAACTGATGAAGCAGCATTCTGAAGTCTTTCTTTCACTATACACACAATTAACTCATAAGCAATCAAGGAAATTAGAGGAAAATTAGAAACAGGATTGTCATAAAGTGTTGATCATCTCCACCTGCAATACACACCTGCTGGAATTTAACTTCCATCAAGAAACAACTGGTTTGTAAAACACCACTTTATTATTTTTATTTTTTTCTCCTATATTTTAAGCACAACATTGTCCACAGCCTGGACTGTTTAAGTTAAAGAAAATAATTGTCCTATAGGCCAACTTTTTCTGGTTCATGGTAACAATAAGAACCATTGCAGTGAACATTTCACAAAGGTAGAAGTGAACACGCCATAATCTGCCAACAGTTTACCAATAATTTGCCAACACCTCTCCAGTGCCAATCCTATTTAGGCCCATTTAGAAAGGCATTACACGACATTTCTATCAGTTCTGCTGCTGTATCAATTTCTCAAGGTAGAAAATAGAAGTTCATCACCCTTATCTCTATCAGCATGTCCTACATCAGCCCTGACACCCAGCCCGGGACTGACCTTTGGCAGCGCTCACAGGGAGATGTTACCTGCCAGGCTTTGCTTTCATGTCAGCTGAGCTGCAGAGTAACCCCTCATCCACTCATTTGGCATAAAGTGCAATTAAATAAATCTTCTTTTTTTTTCTTTTTTTTTTTTTTTTTTTAACGCTCAAAGGTTGGTTAAGCACCTGCAATAACACAACAAAGCTCTGTGGCTTTGCCAACATACATACATATATATAGGAGAAGTAATTAATGCCTTTGAGGGAGCATGTTAGTGGAGGGGGAACTCTGTGCTTTGATCTCATTAGTGAGAATGAATCATGACTGGAATCCACCAGGGTGAATAAAACCAGGAGACTAAGCTCACATCCATCCCTCCTGCCGTGGAAAAACATGAGACTAACTAGAACTTCTGCACAATAGTGTAGATTATTCTGCAGAGTCATCCTTCCATCTCTTAAAAGGACAAAGAAAATAGGAGCTTAGCTATATATATTTTTTTAAGTAGCCTATCTTTTCTTCCTTTGATCTAAGAGGTGTTTGACAGTTCCCATGCATAGGAAATGTTTGTACTACTTCTCACATGTGCTTAGTCCTCTGAATAAGAGTACCCCCAACCCCGATACACATATTTACTAAAGACTTTGAAATGAGCATTACCTGCAGTGTAATTTCCATTTACAAAAGCCATTAGTTACACAAATAAATCCAGTACCCTGCACTGAAGGTATAATTTACCCACAAAGGCCAGCTCTCCCCACCCTCCACACACACCACGCACTGTACAAACCACTGGCATTTGCAGGCAGCAAGGAGTCTCAACACAGGACTAAGCAGAAAGATTACTGGAAATCTAGAGTTGGAGCTCATGGAAACAGCTGTTTTCTCCCTGGTAATGCACAAACTAAGTTTCGCATCACTCCCTCTCTCATGAGAAATACGAGTGATGAAAAATCCAGTTTGTCCCTCTGCTGTTGGACTCTGGTTGAGAACAGGAACATCTGCTTGGGCTGAGCAACCCCCGCCAGCTGACAACCTGAACTGAAAAACACTCCAAGGACCAAACACCAAATAGCAAATTTTGATGTTTTCTTTCTCTGTCATTAATATTTCTTCCCTTACAATAAGGCTTTTGTTGTTTTTTTTAATACTCAGCATAAGCTGAAGACTCAACATGAGGAATATTGGAGGGAAAAAAAGTGCCAAAATCTAAGAGCAGCGCATCTTCCCACTTATTTGCGATGCCCTTCAGGTTTATTACATAAGAAGTGATGCATATTCATGCTAGCAGAACAATAATTAGAGGGGGGAACCATTCAGCATAAGAAATTGAGGCATCAGATTTAGAAGCAGGGCTACAAGTAAATCCAGGAGAGAGCTTCAAAGCCCCTGACCCCCCCTCAGTAATGTACCTGCGGCTCAGCCCCAACAGCAGCTCCCTCCTTCCTCCATGCCCTGGCAGATGACTCAGGCACAGAGATTCAGTTATAAATGTTTTCCTTACACAGAAGTTAAGGATTTTCCTGTCGGAATTTCTGAGCAAGTTCCTATATTTATGCACACACACACGTTTATGCTGCAGCTGGGGGCAGGTGACACAGAACAGCTCAGCTGGAAGGGACCTACAGCCCTCATCCAGTCCATGTGCAGCTCAACACAGCCATGACCAGCTGGCCTTAAATCCCCACAGTGCACAGGGCTCAGAGGAGCAGGATTGGACCCTTCAGAGCCATCACTGAGGTTTGTATCTCTTGCCGTGCATCTTCCCGTGTGCATTTCAGCTTCACACCCTCTCCTGCACTGACAGTGCTATTAATCTCCTGGAGAAATACAAGGCAATTAAAATATTACCTTCTTCCTTAAGCCTTCTGGGACTCCTGAACAGTGCCATTTCAGAAAGGAGAGGAGAAAAGTTCAACCTCGCTTGTTTCTCCTCTCAGCAGCTTCAAACTTACATGTTTAATATCCACAGTGAATATCAGCTAATTTAATGGCTCTATTGGACTGCACTTTACAGGGCAGATACAAAGCAATGTGGGAAAATAGTGAAGACACAAATGAAACTCAAACAAGCAATTAAATCTGTCTATGATCCCCCCTTTCTGAATTTACACAGCCTGGGACTTGCAGATGTATCCAAGCAGTGCCCTGGCTGGAAGGGAGCCAGGGTTTTCAGCACCCAGCACCCAGGGGTGCCACCAGCACAAACCCGAGAGAAGAGGATGGATTTGGGGCATAGAGCGATGAGAAGGCATGCTGCCTTAATTTTTATTAAGTTTTTGATAATACAGGAATATTTAGGGAGTCATAAGCAAGGAAACAAGCCCCCGATCTACAGAACCTAAACCTGTTCCTTGTTTAAGTAAAATGCTTGAGTGGCAGCAAGTATTTTCATTTGAAGAAATGTTGATTCTGCTTATTTAGTATCATTGAAAGAAAAGATGAAAGGGAGGATGAAGAGGAGGAACGTGTTATAACAGCAATTTATTATGAGAACACACTCATGTGTTCTTATGTGATAAAACTCACTTTCCTCCAAATTCAACTTCCACAGTCCTGTAGACCCCCGCTATTTTTGTTGCACACAAACTTCATGTCTTGTTTCTGGACAACTGATGGCCTGTTTGCAATAGTAGCTAATTGTCATAAGCCACCAAAGGGATCACATAATATTTTCTGAAACTAGACTCTGGGAAGGACTTGCATGAACTCTGAAAGTAGGATTAAGCACACACACACACAGAGTGCTGCAAGCACACACACTCCTCCTGTTTTCAAACCCAAGTCTGCCACCTCTTTTCAATTACTCATGTAGACAAGCACAAAGCCAGGCAAAAATATGTTTTCCTCTCTTGTATAACCCTACCAGAGGGGCTACTTCCTTTTCATTTATGTTCTCTGTTTGCTGAATATTATTCCCTTTTTGCTTTTTGGCTTTTTAGTTATTTCAGTTTTTATTTAAATAGAAGATAAAGACGGACAGCTTTTTTTTTTTCCCCTCAAAAAAGGCAGTTCTTGTCAGACACCCTAGCAAAGTGACCACGTTTTTTCTGAAATCTTGGTTTGGTAATGGGAACAGCTAGAGGCTGATGTTCTTCAAAAATGTACACCCCAAATTACCTGCTGCTGTCTCTAAGCCTTCTAAAGAGATAAAGAAAATGAAGACAGGGAAAATATTTGATCTTTCATGCTATCTCCTGGTAGAAATTCCTTCCTATCTTTTAAACACATTTAAGGCAAGTCCTGGAAGTAAAAGCATATAAGCAGTTGAAAGTAATTGTATGATACTGCAGAGGATCTGGCTTTGAAGAAAATTGGAGTTCTTCAATGTATAAATAGTGTATGTGCTGCATTTTGGCTGGTTTAATGTTCTGCAAAACTTGCATGTGTGCACTGAGATTTGGTCAAAGTCACAGAAAAAGTTTATATACTTGCACAGCCTGCTTGATACACAGAAGGTTAAAGGCTGGACCAGTCAATGGCATTTTGCCACCATCTTCAAAAGAGTTGGGATCTTTCTCTTAGCAAAATTATATTCAGAAGAGCCACAGAGTTGTTACTTTTGCATAACTTTCATAGGATTAGCATAAAAAAACCAAAGAGTTTTGCTCAAAATGACATTAACCTTTGCAAGCTTTCAGTGCAAGAGCAACAGTGTCCTGTTTCCAGGGGAAAAAAAAAAAAAAAAAAAAAAAGTTTCTGGCCACTCAGACTGTTGGTTACAAGCTTTATGAAAGCAAGGACGTGAGCAGGGCACACACACACATTCAGCCAAGTGCAGCAGGTTCTGAGCCGCACTGCCAGCCCTGCTCACGCTCTTGTAGAGAAACAAAGCCCTGCTGAACCTGTAACAACACCGTGCCCCGAGCCAGCAGAGGCTGTGTTANCATTTTAACCCTATGCTATCAGCTGCAGCATGCTCACTCATCCCTGCTGGTGTCAGGGATGTCACAGGAAGGCTCCAGGAAGAGGAGGCTGAAATCCCCAGCAAATGGAGCAGGTCTCTGTTCAGGGACACCTGGACATCCCCAGCACCGGTGCTCCAAAGGACACACACTGCAGGAAGGCTGGCCTAGGATTAAACTTTATGGAATGCTGCCTGTATGGGTTTGAAGTCCTGCTCCTTCTGAGTTTACCTCTGATTGAATCTATTGGTGTTACCTCCAGCCACACCACAGGTTCAGAGCAGAGCCCTCTCCTCGAGGCTGGTACCAACACCCACTAGACAAATAACAAGAATTATCTCACCGTTTCCCTTTCAAACCACCGTTTTGTTAGGATGCTAGTGGTTAAGAGCAGGTACCTCAAAGCATTTGGCCAACTCCTCAAACTCCTCAGCTAAGGCAGACCGTTCCCCCAGAGTCCCCATCTTGAAGAATCCAACCAAAGGAGGGCTTTTGCCTACGGACTCCACACTCCCCCCTTTGAAACCACATCCCCCATCAGTGTGAAACCTCTTCCTCCAGATGAGAGAGCTTTCACACCATGGAGCCCATCAGACAGATCAGGACGGGCTCCAGCCTCTGTTTCTAGCAGGGCTCAGACAGTTTTGCACTGAACAATTACTGAATAACAATAAAAACAACCCAATAGTCACCTCGAAAAATCTAACTTCTTTTCCAATTACACCTCTTGATCATCTCTCCAGGAGGATGCTCAAACCTCCCTGAAAAAAGTTAATGGAAAAGTTTAATAAACCTGTGAAATCTATCTTGAGAAATCAACCAGAATTAATTGCCAACAAAAATCATCTTCTGTTCAAGGTGGAAGGGAACAAACCACCTGGGCATGGCATTTATGGACTGCTTGCAAAAAAAGATACTCGAATAATTCTTTCAGAAATTAAAATGAGTGAAAAACTAGCAAGAGCTGATGGTAAATAGCTGAAGTAAAACTCAACAAATACATCACACATGCTTGGGTTTTTTGGGGGGGGGGATTTTGATTGTTCTGTTTTCAAATCTTTCAATCATATCATGTCCTTCCAAAGAAAATCTAAGTTCAAGTTTTCTTCTTAAATTTATAATATCAGCTGGTGGTGAGACACCACCAAGCCCACGATTCTATGGAGTTACTCTGCACCTTACTCTGCCCTTTTCAAATTTATCTTCTAGAAAAGTGAAAAAAAAAAAAAAAAAAAAAAAAAAAAAAAAAAAAAAAAAAAAAAAAGAAAAAAAAGAAAAAAAAATTAAATGGTTTCAGCCCTTTAGCCACGTGACAACTGTTGGTAAAAAATGCAGGTGAAGTGTTCTAGAATAGCTGAGCTACACTACAGAATGATGTTATCAGCTTGTTTGGAATTGCCACTGGATACAGGCCAGATATCAAGATTTTAATTAACAGCTAATTAGAGACACAGCCTTATCTTGGAGGTTCCCAGTAATCTCTAGATCTCTCAGTGGTGGTTATCACATCCTTTACAATTGTTTAGAATAAGTTGGAGGGATCCTTTGTCACATTTAATGTTCCACCTTGGCTTTTGTGAGCACACCAGGGACATTAATGCCAACAGATAAGTAAGGTCAGAAATGGCCTAAGGAAAAAAAAAAAAAACAAAAAAAACCAAAAACAATTTACTTCAAATTAAAATCTATTGAAAAGGCTGTTATTTTCTTGATTTTAAAAATTATACAATGTTTATGCTTCCATTTACTAAAAGGATGTTTTGAAAGTTTGGTAAGCTTCCATTTTTCAAATAAATAAAGATACGACTACATTTGAGGGATGTTCCTTTGTCAACAGTGCACAAAACAGGAACTTCTAACAAATTCCCGATATTTCAGTGAAGGAATGCTCCCGTCGCTATTTATATAAAATTTTAAACAGAAGCAATCAGTCAGGCTTCTCTAAAAGGAAGGAACTATTTGATACAAAACTCACCCTCTCCCTTGGGCAGACACATTTTCCATTAGCCCTGGCCTACAAAGCTCAGCACTGAATAGCACAGGTAGGAAAGGAGAAGAGCAATTTAGATTGTTCTGAGACTTGAGGGAACACTACAACATCCCGAGACGTAACCCTGGCATTTTAAATTGCACAGCAGCTCTGGGGCTGCCACTCAGCCTCCAGCACCAGACAGTGCTTCTCAATTCAGATTAGGAAGGGATCTGCTGTGTGACGCTGATTACACGGATGCATTTTGCTGACATGGCCAGGAACATTCATTTTAATACAATGAAGTGGCTGAGGCAAGTTTAAGTTTGACCTTGAAAATAAGGTATTATGCAACAGCGAGAATGAAGAGTCTATGATATATAGAGAGGTATGGGAAAACTAAAGCAGGTCAGTGGAAAATCAAAATGTTCAGCTATGGAAGTCGACATGATTTACCTTATCTAACCAAATTCAGGGTAAGGCCTCATCTGTGTTCCAGATTGACTAAATTATGCCATTTCAGCAGCCTCTTTGCCTCCCCTCCAAAATAAAGGGAAATATGAGCAAGATCTTTGCTGAACATTGCATAGAACCACAGAATATCCCGAGTTGGGAAAGCTGTAGTTATTACCTAGGCGTGTGGATACACCACGCTGTGCCTGAGCGAAGAAATACTCTATCTTCTTTCCAAAGTGGCTGCATCAAGCTTCAGGAAACAGAATTGATAAAACCCAGACACGCAAATCACTTTCAAATAGACAATCAAACCCATTTCTCCATCCATTTCTATCCAAGAACCTCAATGTTTCTCCCCTGCTTTCACCAGGGACAGAGTCTGGCTTTGCAAAAGCTCTTTGACAAGGCAGAACAACACATGCAGGTATTTTTCAATCCGAGTTGCTCTAAGAGTTATGTACCTTGGATATGGTTTATTCCAACTGATAGAAAGACATCATTGCTTACCACAAGGAGCTTTATCAATACACAAATAAACCTCTGACTGGTTCATGCCATGGAAACCCACTGTGCTTTCACAGCCGACTTCAAAGAAACTATGAAGAAGCATTTCAGAGGTTGCAAAACCTCAGCAGCTCTACCAGGGTCAACACCAGCTCCAGTCCAGATTTCCCCCATGGCACCAGGGCAGCTTTTTCCTTTTGCCCTCCTGTGTCTCTCAGCCTTTGCAGCACAGTTGTGCCCCTATTTCTATACAGCAATTAGCAGTCCCAGTTCAACCATGGCTAATAATACAACATTTGGGTGTTTCTCTGTTTTGCATTTAAACTTGCTTGAACTGGTCTTCCATAAAAATAAACCAGCTCCTTTTACCCCCACCCCATCTCACCCCCACATTTTCTCTCCCGCAGACTCGGAGCAAGCAAACAGCAGATTTCTCTTACCAATAGACACTTTACTGTTTCTGAACACTGACAACAATCTTTGCTCTTCCCCCAAGTGCAACCCGAGACCTAGCTGCAAGAATAATTTATAATATGGGCAGAATCAGTGCATTAAATTCTGAGCAGAAGAGCCCTCACACCTGATATCTCTGGAGCCCCCAAGGGCAGGAATGCTGGAGAGCCACCCCAGAGACAACATGCCCTGCCTCACCTTCCTTACCTTCACATTTACTATTCTTTCAGTGTAATCACTGCCTCAAGGTTCCTGTAGTGTCCTTTTCCATTTCACTCCCCTGCCCCTTACCAGCCTCACCCTCTCTACTCATAAAAAGCAACACTTTTTCCAGACTCAAAGTCCCCCTTATTAAGACCACTTTCTCCTTTCACCCCCAAACTGTATATTTTATCTAAATATCATTATCACTCACCCTGTTCATTCTGCACAGCTCCATATTCTTGATTATTCCTTCTTCTCAGATTAAATCCTAGAAGCTGCTTTCTCTTAGAGCACCATAAAGCTGCTGCTTTTCTTTATCCACCCTTGCCTCCTGAATCCTAACTGGGTACAGGTGTTTTCCAACAAGCCCAACGAGGACACAAGTGATTAATCAATGATTAATCACACCTGACCTGAACTTTTCTCATCTTAAAAAAAAAATCTGAAATCCTGCAGTAAGCTCTGTAGCTTTATGTATGATCTTGGAAAAAATGTGTGATAGAACATAAATAAAATTTAAAATATGTAACTATAGATTGTTCTATTGCAATGGTGTGTTTCTAGATATGGGGCTCTTAGGGGAAATCACTACTTTTTGTAGTGCTTTGCTCAGAATATGCAGTGTCCCCTCACTCCAGCACCACAGCCAGGTCTTGGGAATTTCTGGCAGGAGAAAGGGCAAATAAACCAGTTTCTGGCATGATCCCAGTATGTTTTATAATGGTGTGGGGTCCCAGCACCTCCATGCTTTATAAAGCAGGGGAAGGCTTACATCCCCTCAGAGCCTGGTACCTCTTTTAAAAATAGCAAGTAGTTTCTGCAGAATTTAGATGTCTGGGTAACCTTTAGCCAAAAAATCAGCAGCTGAAGGGTGGTTGTTGGATCTCAGTTCTAGAGCAAGTACTTAAATACTTCATAAATCTCCCATTAGTGTCTGGGTCTCTCAGGGAGGATCCAGTGATGGAGTTTATAAAGTTATAATCACTGCCATCAGACGATGCTTAGAAGGAAATGATAGATATGTGCAGGCTCACCTGCCAGGGGGGCTATTAGAGAACAAAACAAACTGGACTGGAAATTATATTAATATATGGTGTTAAAATAAAATTGATTCTGATTTCACCCAGCTTTCCAGTAATATTACCTAATGCACTGCCTTTCTCATGTTATTTTTCTCACCCTCCAAAAAACCCTTTGAAGTAACACGTCACAGTCACACATCAGCAGGATGGGGTTTTGTGGGTCTGCACATTTCAAAAGCAGCAGGTTGCCAGAACCCTGGTTAATGGCTGGTTTTCCACTCTTGTTTTCGACATCACTTTTTATAACTGCCTATTGATATTTCCAACAAATTACTTTTACACCGCAGCCTGTGGGTTCATAGAGCCCAGGGATGGACAACTCAAATTAGCCATTGGAAATACTGTTTTTCTTCTTCTCATATTTTTTCAGGGTTTTTTTTTTTTTTTTTTTCCACATGTTAATTCTGTGCCATCTGCACTCATTCTGTGCATACACCCTGTCCAGTTTCCTTGAAGTTTATTTTCACTGATTAAAGATGGATACTAAGTTAGCATTTATCTGAATACTGTAAAAGTTTTGTATGTATCGAGAAGGTAAAATTTACAAATAAATACAAATATTATAACAGATTATGTGTTACTGCCCTAGTCAAACAGGACTATTATTTTAAAAACAATTTTATTTAAATATATTACAAAATAGTGCAGAGCAAATCAGACAAAATCACGTATCTGAGGGTCAATATGATCTTCTGATTCAATAGAAAACAAATACATAACAAACTATTGCTTTCCAGGGATCTTACTGATACATTTTGGCTGTCTAAAAAGGACACCTGCCAGTGGCTGACCCAGAGGACTAATTCTTTTTTCCAATATTGATTTTTCTTTTTGTCCTGTCTTTTGTCATTCTTTTGGTGAACAACAATTAGGTTCATAATTATTTTTTTTCATATATTTTGCATTTTTCTAGAATAAGAGCTGATATCATATACAAAGTAGAATATATAGATTAGGTCTCTGATTTGACATCATAATTTTGTATTGTATTTGCATATTAATGGTGCTGATGGGAAGAACAAATTGAAAGCAGTTATTAGAACATGTAAGGTGAATTTTCTCGCATAAGCCATTTTCATATCATGTCGCCATTAAAAAGAAAAAAAATTGTGATGAATGTTCCCCCTGAAGCTGACAAGTTACAAGGGCTTGTACTAAGGGAATAATAACTCCAAGATTCATAAAAACGGTAATTACTTTATCAACCTTCTAGTCACATTGCAGACACATATACTGAATCACTCCAAAATAACACTGACAGAAAAATTAGACTTTATGTTGATATTACACTTCTTACCTGAGGTTTCCTTCTTAAAACATACAGGCCCAATATATTGCTAATTACCCTGAAACCAAGCAAATCAGGTTTATGTCACTTATCTTTAAACACCCAGGTAAGGCTGGATGGGACAGGGAGAAGGAGTAGATGTCAGGAGGAAGGAAGTGTTCAAGGATGACACTGCCAAGGTGTAAATTACCATAGATTTCCTCTAGGAATAGCAAGGCTTAGGCTGACAGCTCCTTGTAAGACACCATCATCTTGGACAGTGTCCCAGGAAGGGCAGCACAGATAAAAGCACACCATAAACCCAATCAGCTTCAAACGGTGTTTAATTAATTAATTAATAAAAGAGGTCATGCCACTACCAAAGAACATCCACATCCCTCTGGGATTTGTCCATTACCACGCCAGCCGTGAATGAGATCCAAAAGTAGGTCCAAAAAACTCCTAATCCTACACTTTATTTCTCCTACGAAACTGCCCAAAATACCTACAGCTGTGCAGGTACAGCAGCGATGAGGAATAGCTCCACGGATTCAAGCAGATATTTTTGTGTCCAGAGGCACAACTTTTCCTAGCACAGCTGGATCCCCCAGAGCAGACAGCTGAGAGAAGTGCTGCTCTCTGCAATAAAGACAAAATGCTAATTGTGATCCCAGAGCTCATTCCTGAGCGAGATGGGGATCCCTGTGCTCCGTCTCAAGCTGGTTTTGTCTGTAAAAGTGGCAGGGTCCTGCTGACCCTTTGCCTCCACATCCCAATTTAATCCTTGGCCCTGGAGCAAGGCGGCCCTGCTGACTCCATTTCCAGCTCTTATCTCTCCTCGGGCAACCCATAAGGACAGGGAGCACTTCCCTGGGGCTGTGGATGCTAAAGGATGCGGGGTGCTGGGCTGTGCAGCACTCAGGTCCTTTCCAAAGACCCAGCAGTTCAATGCCTGTATCCGCATCCCTGTGAGATAAATAATATTACAATGAGCTTTGGAGGTAGAAGCATTTAATTTACTTCTCAGAGTTGAGTGGGTGCAACTGAAAAAGTAAATGCTCATTATTGCTTACTTAACTAATTAATCACTGCGTGCTCTTGGAGTAACCTGAAGGGATGATAACATCATCAGGCTGGAAATTAAAGGGATGGTGTTCCCTTTTTTTTTTTTTTTTTTTTTTTTTTTCCCCCCAGAATTTTAACACACAATTTGTCTCATCCAGCAAACCAGAGTTTAGAGACTGGAATATTCAAGGTGGTTCTCACTTTAAAAGGTGTCAGTCAGTTCTCTATCAGGGAATCACTGGGTCAGGAAACACAGATTCTGTTTTAGGAGGAGAGAATGAGATTAAATGTATTTCAGCGCCTGATGTCCATGGAAATGCATGAGATTAGAAATGTGTGGGATGTAGAAATGTGTAAAATTAGAAATGTAAATACTATTGATATTTTTCAAAGAATGCTTTCAGGCTGAGGCAGAACACCATCCTCAAAATAATGCTGCAGTTTTTCTCTTAGGTATACACTGCTTGTTCTCTCTGTAAGAACCTGAACTACTCATTTTTAAACTCTTAATCACATTATTTTAATTTCCAATGAGTTCTTATGTGTGGCTGGGCATTTGAGCCCTTTAAGAAGAGTGCCTTGCAGATGGAAATCTCTCTACAGAGGGACTGAATCCTCCCTGTGAGCTCCCAGGCTCAGCGTAGCCTGAAAGGAGGCAATAGCTCAGCCTTTGTTCCAGCTGGGTCCTTGACCTCCTTGTTTACAGTGCTAATGGGGACAGCAGTTAGTCAGAGTCAAGATGGCATTTCTGAGATGTGAATAATCCCACAAGAAAACGGGCTGGAACAGTGGCACATTCACAGCGCCCGCCTAACCCAGCCACTGGCTCGTTGTGATGTTCAGCCACCACCGCTGATCTGAGCAGCAACAGAGACAGTGACCTATAGGAAATATAATCTGTGTCCCATTACCAACTCCCTGAGACATTTTCCTCCTTCTAAAGCCCAAGATTCTCAATGCCATCCTTCTCAAAAGACCCTCTTTCATGTCGCTTTTATCATCCTGACCTTGTTCTAGTGGGAATTTCCATTCTGTCCTCTGAGACATGCAAACGATGCAAAATTTCACTCCTCTCTTGCTGCACAAAGATCCAAAGAGTGAAACCCCAGCTTGGGATGTGGCCTGTCTCCCCCAGGCTATGTGGCCAGCACAGAGTGTGTGCTCCTGGTCACGCTGCACAGGCTGCCCGTTCCCACCGCGGAGTCACAGCTGGCCCGTCCCTGGCACCAGCGGTGCTGCCAAGAACATGCAGTGCGGGAAGATTTGATATATTAAATAGTTATTATGTACAAACTCCATTTACAGAACTTGTTTTTACAGAAGAGTGAATTATCTTGTTTGACAATACTGTCTTTACAAGTGGAAAAAAGTGACATTCAAGACATCAAATATCCGTCTCGGTGTTTTGCTTGGCAATCAAAGTCCCAGATTACAATCCTTGAGAATTTAATACACCTCTTCAGCAATTCCCTGTAATGCTACTTGAGTGAGCATAAAACACTCTGTGTCGAACCACTGTGGCCTGGATTTCCTTAATTACATTGGAATAAGATGAAAATTTCCCCAAAGCGCAGCTGTGACTCAAATGCACTCAGCTCTGCCCAGCTAATGGGGTCACGCCCTGGGCAGACACCAGGTTCAGAGGTACCATGGCTCAAGAGCCGTGGCCTTAAGCCCAACGCACTCAGCAGAGTTGTAATTATAACACTTAAAGATATTCCAGAGACTGAGCCTATACATTAAGTAAAAATGGTAAGTATGAAACACTGTATGGAGAGTATTGTTTGTGAGAGCTCATGGTTTTAAGCTTCCCATTCCAAAACCTTCAGCTCTTATCGCTTTACATCTGAGTTGGTTTTTTTGTTTGTTTGTTTGTTTTTTTGTTTGTTTTGGGTTTTTTATTATTATTTAAAAGCTGTGTTTCTTTGTATCTTGGGGCCAGTAACACACAGGAAAAAAGAGAAGAGTGTCTGAGGAGATGATCAAGGCTGTGTTAATCTGAATTTTTGAGGCCACGCTCCTTACTATTCTTTAATATGGCTTTGAGAAAAGAAGGCTCTGAGGAGAACTAAAGAGACCTTCTAGCATCTAAAGGGGCTCCAAGAGAACTGGAAAGGGGCTTGGGACAAGGGTCTGGAGTGACAGGACAAAGGAAAACGGCTTCAAACTGACAGAGAGCAGGGGATTAGGTATTAAGAAGAAATTGTTCCCTGTGAGGGTGGGGAGTCCCTGACACAGGTTGCCCAGAGAAGCTGTGGCTGCCCCTGGATCCCTGGAAGTGTCCAAGGCCAGGTTGGATGGGGCTTGGAGCAACCTGGGATAGGGGAAGGTGTCCCTGCCCATGGCAGGGGGGTGGGATGAGATGAGCTTCAAGGTCCCTTCCAGGGATAATTCCATGATTCTGGGATCCTTGGAAAGTGGAGGACTTTAACCACCAGTGTTGGGGTCATACAGGAAGAATAATTTAAGAATAAAGAGTCCCAACCATTGCTTATAAAAGAGATTATTTTTTCTACTTTGTTTTTGGAACTTTGATCAACAAGAAACAATCTCATCTAGAAACCTCAGAAACCACTTCTCTGTATGTTGGTGGAATCACAGCCCCCTCTAACTCGATTCACAGCCTTAATAAGTTCTGTCATCTGTTCTTCCAAGTCTCACTCCAATGTGCAGAAGAGCCTTATTTTGATGTATCTGTGTAGGAAATGCCAGAGTGTAACTTGTACAGTACGTACAGCAATCGATTCCCTACAACAGCGCTAAGATTACACAAATAAGAGCTATCATTTCCTGAATTTCACAGATGAAGAGAGGAACATCATTCTGCCTACTGCACCTTTTAACTTGCGAGATGTATAGAAAAATCATAAATAATTTCCGTAGCAAAAAAGAGCCATTGGTTCACCCTCAATTTTTCTGTAACTTCAATGCATTCAATTTTCAGATTAGTTTGATATAAAGAAAAGGGGCATCAGTGAAATGCTATTATCCATCTGACTTTCTAAGTAGAGCTGCAGCCATGAAAGATTACTGGAAATGATGTGGTTAAAGCACTGCAGTACATGTAGAAAATGTAGCAAGTAAGGTCAAACTTGCAAGCAAATTCACATGATAAGAAAGAATTGCTTTGATGATTTTTAAAATAGCATAGTCATACTATATTGGGTCATCCACACTAGCTTGAATCTTTTTAAAAGTTATAGTAAATTGAAAAATCCAATTTCTTGGATGAAATATTTTTATTTTTAAGTCAAATTCAAGCTTGATTGAAATGTACTTGCTGGATTTGCAAAGCAAGCCAAGTCTGTAAAGCAATCAAGAAATTTTGATGTAGGTAGCTGGAATAGTGTCATCCGTGATCTCCAAGTTCCCAACACAAAGTTTCTCAGCAATGTATGAAGGAGGGGAGCTCCAGGGTTCAGAGTGGCTGGTAGATATATTCTGTTCTGGTGGAACTAATGCATTTAGTTGCTAAACCTAAATAGGAAAGTTTTAAAGGTGTCTTTGAAAACGCATTAACAAATCCCTTAGAAGCTGTTTCTGATCAGAGGAAGTTGAAATAAAATAATATTACAAATTTTCAAGTAATTTTTGGTGTTTCACCTACTTCTGCTACCAGTAAATAATATTATGTTTGCTGCTATGGAAATTCTCATTTAAGCAGAGAGCAATGATTACACCAGTAATTTGGACAGGTCTAATCAAACAAAATTCTTGCACCTATTTTTCTGAGGCAGGTCCAGGAGTGGATCTGCATCCATGATGCCACAGCCTGTTCTGTCTATAACACAGAGATAATACACACAAAGTATTTTCTGCAGAATACACCCTGGGAGGCCTGTCAGTACACTGCACTGTGCATATAATTTCATACCACTATTTGTTTTAAATCCAGCTATCTGTAAACTAAATGGGCAATCCCACTTTTTGCCCTCTAGTGTCTACTGTCTGCTCCTTGAGGATTTCTGGATGTCAGCATATAACCAGCATAGTCAGACTTTTTTTTTCCTGAGAAATAAAAGTATTTTTTTCTCTGCTACCTTCTGCTTGAAATGTGATTATCAGGCCAGGGACTCATTGTTATTTTACTGTCTGACAGCTTCAGAATAAAATCGAGATATTACATATCTGTTGCCCTGAAAGCCTTTGGAAGATTTTGTCTTTGAGAGCGTGTGAAGCTGCATTTCCCTTGGATCTCTGGCCATGAAGAGCTCTGACCTCTCTCTGCAGCAGCCTCTGTGCCCCGTGCCTTGAAAGGAGGCTGTGGCACAGCATCCCGCAGCCCAGCCCGCAGGGTGCTCCAGGCCAGGCCTGCAGGAAAAAAATACCTGGCAGATTTAGGATCTTCCCCCCGAGAACTGGGGCGGGACGTTAAAATAGAGAGCAGAGAGCTGGGCTAGGAGGGACTTTAGCCAGCAGGCTATTTCTGGGTGATGTGAACTGGAAAGAGCTTTTGTTTCTCTAACAGTTGGTAGGGTCACAGCTCGCTGGCAGAGAAACCCCAGAGCAGGAGAGGAGATTCTGGACAGAGACAAAGCTCATGCAGAATTCCTGTTTTCCACAATGTTGTAGGGAGAGGGGTACAGGGAATCATCCTCCAAGGAGACCCCAGCTCGCTCACTCTTGCAGGTTTTCCATGTGCTGTTACTCTTGCCCTGTTTTCTGTATGATTTTAGGAAGGTTTAAAAAAAGTTGTTGACTTCACTCACACGCTCTGCAGTGGCACTTCAGGAGGCAAAACCCCCCACTTTCAAACGCAATCCACAAATACCAGTGTTGTTTTCCTTGGATGGGCTACCAAAGGATAAAGCAGCATTAAATAAATCTTTCATGTCATCAAAGAAATCCTCATACCATTAGGCATTTGCTGGGATAAAAATATCTATATATTGCTGGAGGGGATTTTTTCTGCTCTTTCTGTAGGAAGAAAAAAAAAAAAAAAAATACTGCCAGAAGTTCAGAGAAATGAAAACTTAGTGGAGCTTGTGGCAGGTATTACATACACACATTTTACAACAGGATCAACACAGGCTCTTCACTGCTTTTTACTCTTAAAACTATTTTAAATTATCTTGGGTCTAAACTGATTTTCCTCAAACCATGTCTCCAGTTCTGCCGTAGCTTTGAAAATGAGACAGCTGGCAAAGAGCAGGAAAATACCTGCTGTGTCCAAGGCTTGCTGGAAGGCTGGGAGCCAGCTCCACTGCTAGAAACCCACCTCAAAAAGGCTTCCTGAGGGACCCTGTTCGGCTCTGGGCAGAATCACTCCTGCACCGTGGGCACAGGGTAAAAAAGATCATTACACCTCCCTACACGTCCCTGTGCCTAATTACTCCTAAGAGGGAGAGTCCTTCGGGAAGAGGCTGGGATGTTTCTCACATCCTCATCATTCCCCCGAGTACCCAAGGCAGGGAACTCACATGCTAAGGCCATCAATATGTGGGCTTAGCTTTAAATTGCCTGTCACTCCGCCCAGGTAATGGTACAATTACTGGCATCCCCTGACATTAAACTCTGTTTTATGCTGATGCACATTGCTGTAGAAGGATTTCCTCAAGTTCTCCTTAAGGCAGAACATTACACTTTTACCTTTAAATATCCTGATCCTAGATGCAACTCATGCCATTTTTTTAATTTTTTTAAAAATTTTATTTATTTATTTTTTTAAATCTACCTGCAGTTTCTCTTTTCTGTTATACAACCACTCCCAATCCCTGTCCTCTTTTGCTCTTGGACACTTGCGCCAAGAACAAATGAGGTCTGTACTGGTCTGAATTTGCCGAGAAGCCTCGAAGGCAGATTTTCTTACTAAACAGAAGCTCATTTGATTTGATGGCAGGGGATTGGAATGAGATGATCTTTAAGGTCCCTCCCAACCCAAACCATTCTATAATTGCTAAGGAGCTACAAAATCAAGAAGTCTGAGATCAATTAATGTGGAAAAAGCTGAGAACGTGGTTTTTTTGGTTGCTGTAAAACAACTAAACAAAGTTTAGCATTGAACAGCCTAGTGAAAACATCAAAGTGAATAACTAAACGTGAGATTCCAGGGAGCATTTATGCTGCCAGTAGATATTGCACATAAGAAAGAAAAGGCTACTGAAAGAGGTGACTGATGTATGTAACCCTTAAAAAAACCTTAGCAACAAGTAGAAAAGGCAAATAATACTTGAAAAAAGAAATTAGATGCTGGATCAGTCTTCTAAGTTTTGGCTTAAGGTGCAAAAACTTTACTCTCATGTGTATAATTATATAAAAGAGTGAAACTTTTTTTTTTTTTTTTAATAAAAGCTTTTAAAGATATTACCTCAATACTCTTTTATTACACTGGCAGTAAATAATTAAAATACTCTCTAAACATATTCCTCCATCAGTAACATGGGAAAGGCTTAAGGAGGATTTCTGATTTACATGTTCTGTTTGTTTTTATTTCCAAGTAAGACCATGGGAGCACATGAGAAATGAACCGTTGTTGGGGCACCTGAACAAATCCTCCCAGTTTAGGGGTGGCTTCTGACAAAAGTAACTTACTTTTTGTATCTTTTGATTATTGGAATCTTCCACCATGACCCCACCTAGCACTGAGATTTCTTGTGAAGGACTAGAAAGCTTCTACACTAACCAAGAGGCAACACTTTTAGACACTAGTGAAAATTTGGTGAAATGAAAGCTCTATTATCACCTGTAGTGAAAAACTCTATCCTTTGATGACATGATCTCTGTCTAGATAAAGAATAGGTGGGCTATGATTCATCAGGGCAGTAAAAGACACTTCAGCTGTTGATTCCTCAAGCTAACTCTGTAAAAATGGTGGGGAGACATTTCAAGGAGAGGGACTCCATCTGAGAGCACTGCTCTGGTATTTTGTGGAACCAAACGTGTCTGACTTTGGGATGCAGGGCAGGTACGTTTGTTCTGGCAGCCTTTTAATTGAATCTCTTCTCTGGCAGAGAGGCAGTTCCTGCGTGCGACAGTAATGTAGATTTATGGAAAATAATAAGGTGATCAGCTGCCCTGCAGAGTTATTATTTTGTTTCATTCAAAAAAAAGAAGGCACTATGCATACAGTGATGTGTTGATGTATGCAGTGACATGCGGTGCCTGTTTATAGTTCAGTGGAGTTAATGGAAAAACTCCCATTGCCTTCACTTAGGAATCAACCAGCAAGTCTATAAACAAGGCAGAACCGAAACGGAGAGAGCAAAAAACCCTAATGTTAGGTAGGTGCCAGAGCAGGAACCGTTTTATAAATATCCACATAGTTAAAAGAATTTCTTTTGACTCCATTCTTGTCCCTTTGTGTTCCCTGGGTTTCATATTTTGGCAGATTTATTTAAAGCAAGATTAATCACCAAAGCAGCGAATTTAAAATTAATATCCCAGAATATGAAAAGAATATAATTAGAACATTAATTTTAAATTTATAATCATGTTTATGCATAAATAATTATAATTTTTTTCACTTGTCTACCTCCTCATAATTATCTCATCCTAAGAATAACTCTGTCAGATCAATGGAAGTTCTTTCTTTGACTTTGCTGGGCACAGGAACAGACTCCTAACCAGAGACAAAACACCCTACATGATCCAGGGCATCCAAGTAAAGCTGCTTGGGTTTCAAATACCAATCTACAAAACCACGTGACGCTTGTATTTTGTCCTCTGCAAAAAAATCCCTGGGAAAACACTTTAGTGTGGTGAATACTAGCAAGAAATTGCCTAGGGCAGAAATCATTTACATGTAAGTAATCATCTTGTCTGCTAAAATTACAACTGGACACAGCACTTTGTGTCCTTCCTCTTTTTGGTTACCAGGCCAAAGACATTTTCAGGAAACCAGACATTTTCAATTTTTCAATTAATATTTCCAAAACTTCTTTTCATGGACACAAAATTATGCTGAAACAGCTGTAAGTACCAGAAGAATCCAGCTGGCTTCACAAGAAATGGAACTGTGGTTTTCACCACATGGAGTATCAGCTAAAAAATATCCCTTGTTTCACCACAAGGAAAACACTGCGGTCGCAGGCAGGTTGAGTTGAGAAGGATGCACTTTTCTACCAGGCCATAGAAGACAAGATGCATCCCAGTGTGTAACTATCACCACCCAGAAAACTCCCTGAGCTGAGCCCTTCTCCACCTGGAGGAAACATTCCCATCGCTCTTTTTCAAATGCAGCAGTGTTGAAATGATGATATCATGTCCTTTTAACCCAAAAAGTCTAAATTCTGCACCGTCCTTTGAGCCTTTTCATGGGTAAGAAAGCTTCTTGCTGAGAAAAGAGCAATCTTAGTGGTTCTCCATCTGTTACTTCAGTTTGCTTGCAAACTTTTTTCTTTTTCCCCTTAGAACACACACAGAACACATTTACTGTGGGTTCCAACACTGGATTTGGTTAATCTTCGTACACTTAATTGGGGTAGATAAGACAAAGTAAAGAGAGCAAAGTAAATGAGGAAGAAGGGTAGTGGGAAGAGGAATGGTGCTCGTGATCCCACGGGCAGAGCTGTACAAACTTATCTCTTGACATTTTGTCCCATGTTTCTTTCAACAGCGCTGGGAACACCAGGCCAGGGCACAACTGCAGCACTGTGAGACAGAGACTAGAATTGAAGAGCCATCATTTTCTAATCACCCTTCCCCATCAGTGTGTAACTTCTTCAGGGAAAAATCCACTTAGGAACATCTAAAATTGTTCCCTGCTCTGTTTTTAAGGGATTGTGCAGCTGAAACCTCTCTGATGGAGAAAGTCAGGGATGAGCAGCTCCCCAGAGAGCACTGGGATGTGAAATATTTCCCCCCTCTCCTTTGCCTGTGTAAATGGCAGTGACTATTGGGGATTGACATATGCCACCTTAACTTATTCCTGTAACTTTCACACAAACGCCAGCAAAACTTGGAGGCTGACACTCAAACACTTTGCTTGGTGCAGCAAGTCCTACGACACAATGAAGTTTCTCATATTCCTCATGGCAGTGCTGCTTGTGGGAGAGGAATAATTTCTCTCCCTTTTCATTTGGCTTTTGAGTCCAACCCTGCCATTGATCAGCTCACCAAACTCCAAGTGACTCCAACACGAGTTCATATATAGCTCCTTGGAAAAGTGGGATTTATTAACACTCTGCTGGAGTCCCAGGCTGCCGCTGCTGCTGCCTTATTGATCGGATCCTGTGAAATGGCATGTCTGCCCACGGAGATTATGGATAGAATCAACTAAGGGCCATCAGCCTGACGGATATTTTTACAAATTTTATATTGCTTGTTATTTTCCTGGTGCTGCATGTGGGGAAACAAAGGTGCTAACAACGTAGGAGTGAAATAATCTCTAAAAAGGGAATATCAAATGAATTTAAAAAATTAAGTGGCATTTACTCTAGGCAAGAAAAGATTTTATCTGTATCTTATCAACAGTGCTTTTCAAGGTATGAATTCCTACAACAGATATTCCTGGGTTTGTTTGTTTTTTGGGGTTTTTTTCCCTCCCTGAGTTTTAACTTTTCCAGACAATCTAGCCTTATTTTTGTTTTTTTTTTCTTATAAAAGAATCACAGCTGACCCATGCCCAGGGTCTACCAAAGTCTTCTGGGATTTAAAAACCACGTTTGCTTTCCCATTCAATACTCCCAGGCTCAAGACTTTGGGTGGACTTTAATCAAATGCACATTGCCCTTTGCTTGATCTGAACAATCAGCTCAGAAAATTTCTCATTATGGCTTTTGTAAGAAGAAATAATAGCCTGTCTTCTCGCAAGCAAACACAATTTGAATGAGCAAAATTAATGTCTGCTTCTCTTATTTTTTTCCTCCTACTGATGTGATAGGTTATAGATGAGGTGTAATTACAAGAATGTCAAAGTCGCTGCTGAAAGAGTTAATCCACAAGGAAAAATTCCCACCAGGAAAAATAAAATAATCTCTGGTATGCAGATGAACTGTTTACTTGGTAGCTCTTGTGTGATCAAAATGAAACTAAGCTGAACTGCTGAAACAATAAAAGTAAATTGTTACTGGGGCTTTGCAAACCTCAATTAAATAAATACTATGCAGTAAACAACATTCTGGATTTTAATTAGGATAAAACAACTGAAAAAGGAGTAACCAACCAGTTGTGTTATCTCACAGCAACCTTCAAACACTTCTTACAGGAGGTTTTTTATTATAAAGAGGTTTAGCTTAAAAAAAAAACTATGAAAAAACCCACTCCCATTTTACTTTTATGAACATCAAAAGTCATCGTATTATATATTTTCCCTCCTAAAAAGTTTCGAAAAAACTTTAAATTAGATAAATATGGGTATTGATGGTGGTTTTCTAGTCCCAGCTTTTCAATTACTTTTAAGAAAGCAAAGCATTTTGAAAATAATGTGATCAATTTGTTGTACTTACTCTAACGAAACAAAATCACCATCTAATTATCCAGTCAAACAAAAAACGAGTGCTAACTGGGGGGTAACTAATTTTAAATGGCAGGTACCAGAATGGAAATCATGCCTCATTTTGCTTTTNTTTTTTTTTTTTTTTGTTTTTTGTTTTTTGTTTTTTTTTTTTTTTTTTTTTTTTTTTTTTGGTAGGTATAATGCAGTGCAATACAGTATTTTCATTATTCATTTGTTGTTTTTTGTAGTGCTGTGCACTACAGAGCTGAATTCCTCGCTGAGCTACCAGATCCTGGGATGCCTTTGGCAGTGGTAAAGGAGATTTCTACAGAAACTGAAGCACAATCCACACTTTCACTCCTCACCAGTCTGTCCCAGCCCTGAAACTGGGTTCCTACAGCAAACCTTGAGTTTTTCATCCCAGAGCACAGCACAGAGCAAGTGCCTCTATGGCTTAAAGGGGAATAACATGTCCTGTTACTTCTAAAACAAACCTCACCTCTGTCTCCAGCAGCCTGGAGAACATCACCTCCACAAACAAACATATTTATGTATGTATAGTAGACTGTTCAAGTGTCAATTAGTATCAATTAAGCTGTCTTCAAATGCTGGAATTTCAGCCTTCTTTTAAACGTTGTTCCATTAATCAGCAGCGAAACAGCCCATTCTCAATGGAGACAAAATTATTGGTCTAAAAATGAAAAGTTGAGCTTGCAAAGAAATAGCAATGACATTTGTAGGGGCTGACATTTCTGCACAACTTGGTGAGCTATTAATTTGCTAATTACTAATTTAACACTATTTCAGTGCATACTTTAAGCAACAGTCTAAAATGAACCTGAAGATTAAAAATCTCACCCTAAAGGCTTGGATTTCTCCCTTCGTTTTACGCTACAATCTCTGAAGAAAATTAACAGGCTGCATTTTTGTGGCTCTCTCAGGAGGGAAAGTGAGAAGCTCAAGGGTCAGACTCTGCACTGCCCTGGGGGAACAATCACCACTGTCCTGTAGTCTCCTCTGCACCTGCAGAATTTGTATATTTGATTAACCTTCGTGCTCCTGAGAGTTCCAGCAGTGTCCAGAAACACAGCTGGGCTTTGCCATCTCCCTCTGTCTCCTTTTTGCCCCGCTGTTGGCACAGCTGCATTCCCACCTGGAGTGCCAATCGCTCAGGTGCCCTCAGATCGCCTCTGCGGCAGGAGCTTGGGGAGGGATTGCACCTGGAGGTGCCAAAACCTTCTGCTGCTGCTTCCTTGGGTGATGATCCCCTTAATCAGCTCGTAATTCCACTTTATTAAAGAGCCAATGCCTTACAAAATGTCACGACCCCAGACCTCTGCTGCCAGGTAATTTTCACCCACCCTACATCCTGAGAGGGAGTGTTCATGTAGGAAAACACTTACCTTTTTTTTTTTTTTTTTGTCACTGGAAGTTGGGATGTGAAGGATTTTTTTTTTCCCCAGGAAAATGACAGAATGGCCTGTACACAGTGGGCCAACAAATCAGATTTCCAGTGCCATCTCCAGCTGTTCCTCAGCCAAAACTCAGAGGCCATTTGTGCCAAGCTGAGTCAAGCCTCGCCTGACAGCAATTCTCCTGGCTCTCCTTTCACTCCCTACGTCTTATTTGCTCCCCTTAACCTCCCAGTCTCCTTGCTAGTTTTTTGCCCTTGCTTAGAGAAAGACACTTTCCTTAAACAGGGTTCTTGTCCCTATCTTAGGGATCTCACCAGAGACCCTGGGCACTCACAAGACCTCAGCAGCTTTGTTCTGTGTTACTCAAAGGACAACTGCTGAAGGTCAAAATGAAAATTTTCCACCACCCTCACACACATATGGCCTTCACTTCCATATGACCGACAGCTTCCAGGTTCACAGAAGGAAGATTGACAGTTCTGTGATGTGGAACATTAAGCAAAATCCAACCTAATTAATTTAAAAGAAAACCCATCTTATAACAATTCAGTTGGTTGATTTTTCTACCAGCTGAACACAAAGCTCAGATCTTAGTCAAATTCACAAGTGACATTGGGCCTGTTCCTTTCTCTCTGTGTACCCAGCTTCTCAATATCCAAACAAGGATAATGTGTGTAAAAAAGAACTGAAAAAGCATCAAGGGGAAATTTGGCAACTCGAAGTTACCTGGCAGTAGGGTACATGGCACTCTCTGTAAATCAGCTCTTCCCAACTTCCTGTTATACCTCTGTCCTAATTTCCCTGATGACAACAAGCATTAGAGACAAAGAGGAAAGTAGGTGGGTTTCACATCAAATTCATCTAAACAGCTTGGTAGGAAAAAAAAAAGTGTTTACAAACACTAACCAATGAAAAATTACTGTTTAAGAGAAATGCAGTGACCTCACATGTGGAACGGGAAGGCTGGGTGCCTATGGGTACGGAGAAGCAGGAAAGACAAGAGTGTGATTTTGGGAGAAGGGCAGCACAAATTTATAGGAAACCACTGGAAGCTCACAAAACTGCACTTAAAATTGACTTTCCTCCTCAGTCTCTCAGTAGATGTTGCTGTGACATCTCATTGCTGCTAAGTGAACAAAGAAGCCCTGAATATATGGTTAAATCACACACCACAGCAAACATTAATTAATTGTTATTTGAATAGCACATGGAGAGCTTAAGAGTGGGACATGAGAAGCATTCACTGAAATGTGACATCTCTGGTATTCCCAGTTCCCTCTGCAGCTCCCTGGTATGGCAAGAGCTGTGATCCTAGTGAGACCTGGTGTCCTCGTTCCTGTGGCTGGGAGGTTATGGTGGGGATGGTGGTGGCTTTGTTTTCCATGTCACTGCTAGAGGTACTCATGCTCTCTGTGCACAGTGAAAGGATGCAGGTGATCTTTTACTTCTGAAAGTCTCAAAGCATGTGTATTTTTATTCAATCTTTCTGAAAGGTCAATACACTACAGATCACTTATCAGTGATCCTTCCTTGCCGAGGCATCATTTGTACACTGTGGCATCAGTTTTCCTGGTTCAACAGTCAGCTCCTAATAAAAGAGGATGACATGTATTAGAAGTAAAGAAAAATAGCTGTAATAATAGCACTCCAATCCTACTTACTTGTCTCTTAACCTCTTTCTTTCAAAGGCTCCCACGCTGCAGTACTCAGAAGAAAGTTGCCATTGAATTATCCACCGGAAATCCATTGGCATCTATTGCTGCTCTGGTGCAGCAGCGTACAGGGCAACAATAACTGATAACACTTCTCACTTCCCCGTCCCTCCTCCGGCTCAAAGTGTGGCTCTAGAAATAAAACCCGGTGCAGACACCGAATATTTTTTAAATTAAGCTCACAGCTGCAGACAGAAATCAGCTCCATCTGACAGCTCAGCCCCCCAGGACCCCGGCGCTCGCCCAGTGCCCCCCTGCTCCTCACAGCATTGTTCTGGGGAAGCACTTCTACACAATTCTCATTGATCATGAAAGGCAAATAAACCAAATCCCAGAAGCAAAGGCAAAAAGCATCAATACAGTTTTCTCCAGCAGCCTACTGCTATTTATACAGGTGACTGTGAGCATTCGCACATCAAAAAAAGTGGTATTTTGGCATCTCTTCCAGGAGCAATCATCTCCCTAATGGATAACACGGTAAATATGTTGTCCCTGATGAGGAGAAGATGCTTGCATCATTACAGCGGCAGTCTGTAATGAAAAGGATGTAGATTCAGTTCCCTGTCAGATTTCCTGATATGAGATTTTTTTAGAAATCTCACAGGTACCTTTGGATTTCAGCACAAGGATCTAGGTGGCTTTTAATGCCACAATTAAAATTTCTGTGCTTTTTCTAACTTCACAGAGGAATTATCAAGATTGATACATTAAAGAACAAGGGATTCATTAGGGAGCTGGCAGCACACAGCTTTGGTATCTAAAGAGGATTGGAAATTTGGACTGGGTGAACAAACCTTCAAGCCTAAAACTGTACTGGTTCCACAAAAGTTTGGTTCAAGGGGGCAGAGGAACAGCCGTGGTCTGCTCCCTTTTTAGGGCACAGGAGCCACATAACTGCTGAGTAACACCTCTGTCCCCCAAATGCCCTCTGAGAGGGGCCCAGAAAACTTCCCAGCAGAGGATGATTTGCTCTCTCTGCATGGCACAATCCCAGAGTGGCTTGGGGTGGAAGGTCCTTAAACACCATCCAGTTCCACCCCCTGCCATGGGCAGGAATACCTTCCATGGTCCCAGGTTACTCCAAGCCCATCCAACCTGACCTTGGACACTTCCAGGGATGGGGCATCCTTGCTGCTTTCACTGTAGAAGTGGAACAAATACATTCATCCAGTGTTTTTCATGGGCAGGCAAGACAGTTTCACACACATATTTTTTTTAAAGCACCTCTTGTGCTGATCTTGCAGCCCAGGCATTCACACTGCAACCTGTGCTATCTCATTTCTAAGATTAAGCAGTTAAATAGTCTTGGCCTGGATCTTCTTAATCACACTAATACCACTTTTACAGTGATCTGGGCTGAAAGGCTTAGCATGAAGGACAATCACCCTCCTTTATTAACAGCCAATGCTGAGCCAGTGCATTTAATAGGAAAGTCATTGTGGGCTTCAGAAAGAATAAGATCAGAGTTAGACTCCTGTTGACATGGAAATACTCTGAAAAGTCTGTTAAAAGTGTCCCAAGCACTGAAGTTCTCTGTGTTCCTTATTCATGCCCTAATGAAGTTGCTGCCACAAGTGTGAATTTGGAGCTTTTCTTCCTGTTGAATGTTAGAGTAAAGAATAAATAAGATCGATTAGAGTCATTTTGGCACTAAAAAAAGCCAGTGTACTCCATGTCCTTGCCAGTGCTCCCCTGTGTATCTGACAGGAATAGCTGCAAGGAGTGGAGAAGCAGTAACTTTTGGAAAGGACTATATCTCCTACAGAAGAACTGCATTAAGGAGACCATTTCCAATGAATCCCAAATGCTCATGTTCATTAGCTTTTTGTGAAAGCAGAATACCATGTAAAATGTGCATTGCACAGCATGACTTGTACTGGTGCCCTAAAAGGAGAAAGAAGTCAAATGACATCCCCAGATTAAACATTTACAGGGAAAAAAAATTATCTGAGCAGAAGAAACATTGCTTTGTAGAACTGCAATCAAATAGAACTGGGAAGAATACAATTTCTTCACACCAGAGCATGAAGTAAATGTATCTTAAAATCAGCTAATATCTACTTACTAGACCTTTAAACCAGAAAAAAAATGTATTTTGCTATTTAGATAAGCAGCACAATATGAGTTTGGGGGCTCTGTTCAGCATGGAATGAGATATTAAACATCAATTGAGTCAGTTATATTATTAAATCAAAATCTCAACATTTATATATTAGATTTTTTTTTTTTAAACCTGAGAGGCAGTGCCTTAGATAAACAGTTTTCCCCATGACTAAGGGACTATGGGAGCTCTAAGGCTTTGCTCAGACATGGAACCTGCTGACAGTTCCCAGTTCCTGAGATGGATGTGCCAGGATGAGGCCTCCCCTGTGCCCCTCCATGCATCCTCTGGTTTGCAGCTAAAGAAACTCTCACCGGGTGGCCCTGAAGGACCTGCAGCTTGTACACCTGCTGGGAAACTTTGTTCTGTGGCAAGTGTCAGGTATTTCTGCTTTTTACACAGACAAATCAATGTGTCAGACATCAAGGATTTCACAAACACCACTGCGAATGAGTAAAGAGATGGAGTTCACTAAATGGGATATGACAAATGTCATCGTTGACTGGAACAATTACTGGTTTTCCTCATATCTTTATAAAAGGTGACATCTATCTCACAGCTAGAAGAAATATTGTTTGCCATGTAGGTGAGCCAGATCAAAGTAGAGAGTGGATTTAAACTGGAATATTCCCTTGTTTTTACTACTGCAATCACTGTATAAACTTTGCACGTGATGCGCATCAGGATGCTCTTGCCTACTGTGTGCTTATTGCCAGTTCTTTTGGTTCATTTATATAAAAGTAAAAAATGAACAAAAGTATTATCTAACTCACTGGGGAGTTATGAACTGTCACTGCTATTGATAACAACAGGAAATGAGATCTGTGCCCGTTCCCCTTGCTCAGCACCAACATGGTAAAATCATAAAACAACTGAAAAACCTGCGTTTGGCTGTGTTTGCAACGCAAGGCGAGGGACCAGCTTCAGCACTGTGACATCTCTGTGGCTCCAGTCACTCCAGCTGATGCATGATGGAGCAGTCAGTCACACCCCCGAGGCAACTCCTGCTCTGTCCCCATTTTCCAGCTCACCAAAGGACTTGGTCTAAGCCAGTCCAGCAATACATTTTTGCATGTCCTGACTCCAATAAAACACCTCAGTGTCTGCTGACCTGGCGTCCAGATCAGAGTATCACTACACAGTAAAGAAGATGTAAGTCATCTACTTAATCAAATCCAGGCAGCCAGGATGCTGCACTGGATGGACCACGGCCAAGGACAAATGCTTCGGACAAAGGCAGACTTTGCAAAAGCACATTTAGATGTGATTATAGATAAGAAATCATGCTTTAAGTGTGGCAGATTTACCTACAAAAATATTTTTTTATTAGTACTTTTGAAGGGCTATAAATCTTTCCTAGCAGAAGCCCAGCAGTGGGGTTCTCTGTGGAGGGGAGGCAGTGCTGGCCACCAGCATGGCCCATTGGCTTCTCCCATCTGGACACCTCGAGGTGCAGGACAGCCCCTGCCCTCCCAACAGCCACCAGCATGACACATCTGGAGCACATCCTGCACATTCCTGCCATGATTCTCCAGGCATCTGTAGGAAACATCCTCTCAGCCCCTGGACGGCACTGCAGACCCATCCTGAATTCCAGAGGGCACACACCAGGGACAGAGCAAGGAAAAACACACAGAAAGGACAGTGGGAAAGAGAGGTGTGATTTTGAGAACAGAAGGAAGCTGGGACAAATGAAGGGAGAAAAATCCCTTTTGAGCCATCAGGTGACACAACTGCCAACATGAAGAGCAAGAATCAGTGGCTGCTGCCAAGGACTAAACACTCCACCCACACAGGGTACTGGCCAAAGAAAAGTCCTCAAAACAGCCTTTAAAAGCAGCCATTCCAGGGCCTTGATGCCCTCTTGTTCTCTAGAAGCTACAGAAAGCAAAGAGCTGAAGTAACTCTGTTAACTTGTCCTAGACTACTGAAAATACCTGACAACAAGCGATACAAGCTTAAAACAAAATTTAATGTTTGGTCCCTTTAAGTCATCCATGCCCTTGTAGCAAATCCTCTTGCCCCTAAAAAGATCCAAGAGAAGCACCTTCCCTTGGTTCTGAGGGGCTGATCACCTAAACAAGAGTTATGTCTGGCCATGGAGCCAGAGCGACAGAATTATCCAGTTCTGAAAGGAAATTATACAGGACAATCTGTGCAACCCAGGGCAAAAGTCTAAAGATAAATAAGTGCACAAGCCTTCCCTAAATGTTAGTCCTTTCCCTCATTATTTCCTTGACTCCCTTTCCTTATGATCCTCCATCAAGCTGAAAGTCCTCAATGGGAAGAGGATGCTTTGCTTCCAGGCAGAGCTGCAACTGTTCCTATGAAGTTTACATCTTGATTAGAGAAAAAAAATCACATTTTATCCCAAATCTGGCCAGAGAACTCCAGCCTTCAGCTTCCATTTGAGAATGTTTCTCATGGATTTCTCAAACTGTTCCAGTGCCCACGGCCTGGATGTCCCCACAGGGATGATACAGGAATGACACAAGTCTGGGTGTGCGTGGCTGCTGCTGTTCTGCTCCAGAGAAATCTGCTCTGCACAGCAGAAAGGGAAACACTTTGCTTCAAGTAACACAAAAAAAACCCAAGCTTGGAAAGCTGTGCTGCCAGACAGCTCTAGGAACACAGCTTTTACCCTTGTGTAAGTGCAGCTGGAGAAAGGAATCAAGAAACACAGATAAAATGGAACAAGCACTAGAGCCTGAAGATGTTCTCAGCTGCTGCCTGGTTCCCAAGCACGGCCACTCCAGTGGGCACACAGGTACTGAGCTGGGCCAGTTCCAATTAGCAGGGTCCTTGCAGCAAAACTACCAGTGTTGGCTTGACCTCACTGCTGGAAATGTGAGAGGTGGCCTAAACGCAGCAATTTCACCCTCTGGAAAACCATCCAGCACCCGCAAAATACTTTGGATTCACGTGAGCGAGGGGAAAGCCGCAGATGCAGCACGTGCTGGTGCTGTCCCGATGCCGGAGCTGCAGCACATCCTCTGCCACATCCCTGGGGCCTCACTGCTGTGTCCTCTGACAGCTCCAGCAGCACGAGGCTCTTGGAGGATGATGTGCTGGCACTTAGCAGCTTGTTCGGCTGTTCGGCAGGGAAGAGAAGCATTGGTGTTGCTGCTATCTGTACTTCAGCCTTTTGAAATCAAATATTGCCTTTTTTCCTTTCAAATCCAAGTCCCCTCAAAGAGCCCTCAGTTTTCCATTTCCCATCAAAACCACAAGGCTCCCAGCGACTCATGCATAAAAATGGGTAACAAACTCACGCAGTGTTTGTGTAGCTACACTTGATGAATGAGGCAGGATATTTCCAATTTGTGAAGTTATTATTCCATAAGCACAGTTTACCAGGTAGCAGATGTAAAATTCAGAAATACTTATTCAGATAAGATCTGATATTGATCTTCATCACATTTCCATTCTGGCGGGGATTTTTAAGGACCCTACCAGCCATCTTCTCCCAGTGACAGCACCAAGGCTCCACCTCTAATGAAGCAAATCCCTGCCATCTTTGCAAAAGCACATGTGAATGTCAATTCCACAATGATCCTTGAAAAATGAATACAGTCTATGCAGTGTTAATAAGGCAATTATCACACAAGTGGCACATTTTTTTTCTGTGATTTCCTAATTAACATGATTATCAACTGCTTGTTATTAAAGCAGTTTCCTATGCTTTGACTTACAGCATACTGTAAACAAATTTAAGATGCCATTTCCTGCTCCATCGTTTACATCACACTGTTCATTCACACTTGCATTTGTTTTTCCTATTTGTTAGTGCATTTCAGAGAACACCCTACATTGTGATGGGGAAGAAAAGCACTATTAGAAACAAAGCCACAAAAAACAGATTGGTGGATTATTTCCAAATAAATCATGTGCCCAGGGAATTTTTTCATAAATTTGTGAAACTACATATCAATAATCTGGAAAAACTACCTCCTTGTGCATCAGTATTTTATTTGCCTTTTCTCCAACAGATGCCACTGACAGTTTACTAAATGGTGCACTGCTTAATAAATTTAGTGGAGGAAAAACCCACTTATTTTCATACAAATTAAATCCTGCACGGACTTAACTGGAGCATTTGGGGGAAAAAGTGCTTCAGTCTAGTAAATGAGTGGGTAAATAGAATTCTTACTCTTTCTGATGTTCAAGCAATTTCTAACACGACACATTCTTCTGGTTTGCTGTTTCCTGTAAATGCCATCCTGTGGCTAAATTTTTCCAGAACCAGCAATTTAAATATCCAGCTCTTTGAAATGACATCTCTGTGGTGGTGCAGCTGCCTGCGACTAAGCACAGTATGACTTTGATATACGCAGTGTTCTACGAAGCGGTGTCTTTGAAAGGAAAACAACACACCTTTGCACATTCCTTTCTGGCTGACTGTTTAATGGGAGAAAACATTTCGGACTGAACTCGCGTTGAAGGTTGTGAGAGCATTTAAAGGCTGGGGAAATGGTTTCCTGTAGTAGATAACCTGCCCCACCACAGGCTGACTAATGAGTCAGAGAGTGCTGAAACCCTCAGGTCCTATAAACATCCACTAATGAGATGAAACAAGATCTAAAGTGCTCAAATGTTGATAAGTACAGAATGTAGCTCACGATGTACTCTTCGCAAATTAGTGAGGGGTTGCTATGACTCCTTAATGAAATGTTATTATGTTTTAAAACTGAAACCAGACATCTGGGGACGGGGGGAGGAAATGGGAGCGAGTGTTTGAACACCGTTGTCTAGGCTTCCTTTCATCAGCCAGCTGAATTTGCTTACTTGTCCTGAATGAGTGGATCCATTTCTTCAGCTGGTGCAGTGCCTTGCAATAAAGCCGAGCAGTGTGTGCCGTCTTCCGCTCCCTGGGAAGTCGAAATCACTGCTATGGGAGAGGAGGCTTCTGGAGGAAAGGCTACACGAAGTGCTCTTTCCCGGCTGTAAAAGTCTCCTGTCCCCCTGCAGCATCCAAAGGATCTGACAAATGCAAACATGCCAATGTATGCAGCACGTTCTCAAAACAACCGGTCAGATCTTAAAAAAAATTAGGCACTAAAGTGGTGAGAATTGCTTGTTTCATGCTAAACCCAGATGGAAAAATATTTATTTTAAAGTTCTTTATATGAGACTATTACAATTTCTTTCCTTACTAACCTTGATATACATGCACAGAGAGAGAGAGAGAGGAACACACATATATATATATACACATACATACCTGAACACAAAACATATATATACAAAACTTAAGTGACAGAAAAGGACGGGTCTGGCTCGAGCTACAGAAAGCCCCAAGATTTCTGACCTCGTGGTAAACACTGACTTTTTCAACAGTGCCCAGCACTCACAGAGCTATTTCCCTCCTGAGTTACAGAGCAATCACTGTATTACCAGCCACAATAAGAACTAAGTGCTCCATCCCTGCTGCTGCAGGTGACTCCAAAATCACTTGCCTGGAGAGACACAGGATAAACTAGAGCCGTGAGATACCCAGGAACACACTTCCTCCAGTGAGTCTTGAAACATTTCTTTAAATGCATCCTTAAAAACTTTCTTTTCTGCGGATGAAGTGAGGGAGGACCATGCTGACAGAGATTAAACGAGCTGACATTCACTCTCCAGCACTCCAGGGCGCTCAGCCTGCTGCTGGCACTGCATACCAACACCGCGCGTGGGCGGCCAGAGCAGCACCCACGGGTGGCTCTGGCAACCGATCCCATCTTTCCTAACAAACCAGCACACAAATGTATATCCATTTTAAATCAGATTCAACTTAAATCTGATCCATTGAACCAATCTAACTCCTCTGCTGGTCTTGTCTACCTTACAGCTCCAGGCTGAGGCCCCCCTGCCCCACTATGGGGTTGTGGCTTGAGATCTTGCATCACTATTGCCTACCCGGGGCCCCCATTTTCCAAACTAAGGGTAGTTTTAATATTGGCAATTCTGGTAATAGCTCTTGTGGGGAAAATCTTTAAAATGGAGACTAGAGCCATGCAGTTCAGACGCCTGACAGCTACTCCTGGCCTTGGCAGGCCTAGAAATGGCACCGGGGCCCACACCGCAGCCAACAGCGTCAGCCCAGCCTGCAGGGATGAGTTCACACACCTCCTTATCCATCACTCTGCCTGCTGGATCAATTGAACCATACATCAGAGCAGAGACCTGACCCACTTCTTAGTACAGTCAGAGAGATATTTCTTACATTAATTACTGAACACAGAATCATAGAATCGTTTAGGTTGGAAAAGCCATCTAAGATCGAGTCCAACCATTGCTCCAGCACTGCCAAGACCAGCACTAAACCGTGTTCCCAAGTGCCACATCTACACATCTTTTATATTCCTCCAGGGATGGTGACTCTGCTGCTTCCCTGGGAAGCCCATTCCAGTGCCTGAAAACCCTTCAGAGAAGAAATTTTCCCTAATATCCAACCTGAACCTCCCTCAGAGCAACTTGAGGCCATTTCCTCCTGTCCTAGTGCTTGTCACCAGGGAGAAGAGACCGACCTCACCTCACTACAATCTTCTTTTTGAGAGCTGTACAGAGTCATAAGGTCCCCCTGGGCCTCCTTTTCTCCTGGCTGAGCCCCCTTGGCTGCTCCTGGTGCTCCAGACCTTTCACCAGCTCCATTCCCCTCTCTGGACACACTCCAGCCCTTCAATGTTTGTTCTTGTAATGAGGGGCCAAAATCCATCCAGGACTCAAAGTGTGGCCTCCCCAGTGCCCAGTACAGGGGGACGGTCGGTGCCCTGGTCCTGCTGGCCATGTTATTGCTGATACAAGCCAGGTGCCATCAGCCCTTTTGGCCACAGCTGGCTCATGTTCAGCCTCTGCTGACAACAATTTCCCCCACAAATACTTGAGCTGGACGTAGAACAAGCAGATGAGCTTTGCTGGACCCTAAAAAACTTGAGTACGACTTTGTTATTTGAATATAAATGTGAAATTGTAAAAGACCGCTCAACCTACTCAACAGGACTCAGCTCCCAGTGCCTGGGTAGGAGCCCCTCACCCCCAGCACCGATGACAACACAACATTTGCAAGAGGAATAACACATAGACATCACAGTGGCAGTTCATCTGATGAGGTTTGAACACAGATCTTCCTGGGGTAAAAGCTCTGTGTGAAGACAACCACTTCAGTATGCAGACAGAAGAATATATCTTGCCGCTTAAAACTTGTGGTAAAAATAATAGATTGGATTAAAATCAGCTTTACTCCTTATTAATTATACTATTTCCTTCCTCTAATTGCAGTGTTCACATCATACAGTGCCATGTATGCATTCTGAACATTTTAAAAGAAGGATAAAGAAAAGTGAAGGAAAATTTATGCAAATACACATATATATGTATTTATACATAGCTTAATTACCTTCAAGTCATTCAAATACTGATTTGAACAACCCAGTACTGGAAATCCCAGGCTGGTACTACAGTTCTGTAATCAATAGTCCCAGAGTAAGTACTTTACATTTCCACAAGAAAAAAAAAAAAAAATTAAAAGACTCAAAGTGATTTAAAGGGAGTGATTCAGATGATACATTACGTGATTTCTGTTTATTACTACCTCCTCTTTCTGATTTTTAATACCAACATAGAGGTTTCAAGACAAGATTTCCAACCAATTTGGTCTTCTTCCATTTGGCAAACACTGTGTCTAATGGAGCTTGAAATTAAACCAGCTTTTTTTGGTAATTCCCTCTTTGCAAAATCCCAGCAGTGATGAGGGACTCTCCTGTTCACGGGCTGCAGCAGAGGATGCTCAAAAGAAAAGAGCATCTCTCACACAAACAGCTGAACTACCCTGTGAGGCTCCAGTCCACGAATGAGGTCAGTAGGAGCTAACACCTTAAAAATTGATAAAATGTAATAGTACGCTATATTTTGATTTTTGCTGCAAGTGGAGAAGAGTGTGATTTATGTCTTTGCCTATGCTGGGACAAATGCAAGTGATAAACGGCCACTCTAAATGACAAAGCAGTGGATGTTGTTACCACCTCACTCGGAATCTGACAATATCTCCTTGGAAATCCCTGTCTCACTAGATTAGGAGTGCATGCAACTTAATTAAAGAGACTTCTTCAACTCTTATTGAACATTTCAGTGAGTCAAATAAATGCACTCACGGGTCTGTTTAAGTTTGTCTTTTTCTTTTTAAGGGTACTTGATCTTTTCCTGCATTTCAGAATCCATTTGGACAATCTAATCTGCTCAAAGAGATGAGTAGTTACGAAAGCCATGCTTTGAAATGTCTAAGAAGCACTTGACAGCCACAACCTGGGCTTTTCCTTGTCCATTTGGGAAATTAAATATGTATTTAAGTTGGAAATTTCTCATGCTGAGCTTCGAACAGTTTAGTCTTCATCTTTCTGTTTCCACCTCCAAAGTAACAGTCACATCTCCTTATCCGTACCAGCTACAGCTACTCAGGATATTTCAATTTGATTTACAGTCTGGCACTACGAAAAGTATTTTGCTAATTTTTCCATTTGTTTACTCTGGGCCATCTGTTAATTCCTCATGAGTACTTCATTCCACTGCTTCCTATACTGCAAATGTCTCCCCCTTTTTCCAGTGCACCCTGTGTGTCAGCGTTGAAAAGGGGCTGGGTTTTGCCAGAGCCACTCGTCATGGAACACAGTCAGGGTCCTGGACTGCTCAGCTGTGCTCTCTCAAACCATACAAATCTGCTGTAGGGCAGTGACAGGTTGACATTGCCCAAGATTTATACTCTGTTTTCCAAACAATTCCTGGGAGATCATGACTTTGTTGTGGATTTTCTTTGAGGAAAAACTTAGAATTATTAACTTCAGATGATATGTAAATATATGGATCAATGCTCCTCTCAGCAGGTGATTGCCAGAGTATTCAATGACTGCTTTTTTTGGTACAAAAGACACCTTCAACTCTCTCCTTCCCTGAAAATCTCCTCGTAAATGTCTGTGATGGCAGATCGTTAAATGCTGAGCTGTGGCATTTCCCTGAAGATATAATTATAAAGCTGTGGGAGGAAAAGAGACAACTCTTCAGACCACACTCTTCATTCTTTTATGGCTGTGTAGTTCAGTGGCTAATGTGTATATTGAATTTAATTTAATCACTTCTGTTATTTCTACCAGTTAGATAGCAGCCATTTCATCCAGACATATTATTAAATTATTTATATGGGACTTTCTACTAGCTCAACTTCATTAAGATGGAGTTAAAAGTTTATAAGCTCCAAAATAGCGCGGCTGGTTGAGGTCATGGTGAGAAATCCACAGTACAAGAACATTACATTTCCATGCTGGAATTCATAAGCCTGTCGGTGAGCCAGATGCCCAAAATCCACCACCACTGGGGATCCAGCACGTGGAGCCACAGGAATCTGCAGAGTAACACGATGGGGAGCAGAGCCCAGCCACTCCCCAAGGCTCTATGGCTTCATCGATCAAGTCTCCCCTGGCACAGCAGATGAGACACACTGGCTGCAAGTAGATGCTGATATTTAGGTTAGTCTCATATTGAATCCCACCCAGACAGCCTCGAGGTGGAGCATCACTTAAGGAGTTTTGAAAAGTTTGTTAGTTTTGTTGTTTGTTTGTTTGTTTGTTTCTTTTCCTGGAAAAGAGTAGCATTTTTTGCAGAATTTTTCTCAACTTGTTTTTCCTCAGTATTTGCTTGAATAGTGTTTGACTCCTGGGAGGATAGTTTGGGTATTATTGTGTTCATTTTTGCTGAGGGCATCACAGCCTGGTTTCAGAAGCCTGAAAAGAAGCCAGGGATGCTAATCCAGGGATGCTGATCCACCCTACTCCTCGGTACCACAAATTAATGTAACGCCAGATTCCAAATTTTACCTGTTCAGCCTTACCACCTTCCCTACACAGTCCTTGCTATTGCCCACTTCCAATCCCCTATTCCCATGGACTGCACAGCACCTGCCTCACACCCACAAAGCACCTCTCAGGTATTCCCTGCAAGGTGAACCCAGCTGCTGGGATCCAGGAGGCAGAGCCTGTCCTCGCCACTTCTGGCTGAGCTAAATGAAAGCTTCTTTCCTGGGCATTTTTGAATCCAAAGATGCCTCTTATATAACATGTGAGGCCACTCCTGGCCTTCTATCCCCTTGTTCTCCAGAGGTGGGACAGCAGCAGGATTAAGGGCCAGGCCAAAGAAGCAGGCTGTGAACAGAATGGGCTGGAAGCTGGTGCAATCAGCTCTCTTCAGCACTGACATCACAATATACAACTACTTGAAGTCAAGATTTCTTCCAAAATAACCTCATTTTACCATGCTTAACTAGAAATTGGCTACGTTCAATTGACAGTGATTTTGCAGCCCTCTCTTTATTTCCATTATAGGAGCCGTTCAATAATTACCTGTCCCACAACCACATTCTTCCCATCACACATGGACCAATTAGACAAACTCCATGTGCAACTATCCCTAGGAGTGTGAACTTTGAATGTGAAGTTTCTAACCACAGATCACAGGACTTGTGCAGCAATATTATGCAGCCAACTTATTTCCCTTCCCAAACGTTGTGTTGCTGAAGTCAGTCAGGTTTCAGCCGGTTATCAAAACATGAACATAAATTAAATCACTGTGTTCTGGATTTCAAAGACTGAGACATTTCCTAGACATTTAGCTGACTGGGCATGTGGGCAGTTTCCATAAGCTTTAGGTACTATAAGTACTATTTTTACAACAGCAAGCTGCAACTATCTTTTTCCAAGAATCTGGCCATTTCCTGCAGTTACCAGGGAAAAAGCTCAGAAGTTCTTGTTGTTAAATTATACCAAAATATGTCATGCAATATACATAGTCATAAGAGATTATAAGAACAAGGGACATGTGAAAGAGAAAGATAGGGAAAGAATAAGGCCTTATCTACCCTAAGTTGTTATTTGACTTAGCATGATTTTAAATTAATCTAGCTAAACTAGTGGAAAGACTTTGTAAACCTCATAAATCATTTTTACCGTGGTTTAAATCCATTTTTTAAGAAACAGATTAAAGTCGTGGACACAGGAACTCGTTACCACGAGTAACAGATTTGTGCACCACAGGCAATCTGCGGTAAAGTGGAATATGTCACATGAGCTGAAATAATATTGTCTGTGGAGATGCTTGTTTTAATTTATCTGAGTCACCTAAGCCTGTAGGAAATGGAGACCTCCTGCAAAAAACACCAAGACTGAGAGAGGCAAAGCAACAAATGTGTGAGAAAAGAGCATGGATTGTATTTCAAGTTATACACTACGTGCATAGAGGTCTGGAGATAAACATTCGTGTAACACAAATTTACAGCTCTGCTGAGGGCTTTCTATCACATCGTAACGCCAAAGAACAAAGCTGGAGTGTTTTCTTGCCAAAATGGGATTTTCTAGCACTTTGCTGATTGCTTGTTTTTACAGAACAATCAGTTTATTTGACTTGTTTCAGTCTTCCTGCATTGCAGCTTCTGAGCCTGACCTGCAGGAACAACAGCATTTGAAAACTTGGTTAAATATTGCCAAGTACATTAAAGATCACCGCAGTCAGCTGAAAAATGACTACTGACCTCCACGATCTTTGGTGTGTGTGCTCACCATGCTCCGGAGTCTGGCATGGAAGGATGCCGCTTTATGAAACAATTTGGAAGCTTGGAAAAAAGAGGCAGGGAAATTGAGCTGCTCCCCGTTCCGAAGACAGCACCGTCACATTGAAGATAATCACATTTACTGTTAGAAATGTACAAAAGTAATCAAAGTGAGGTACTTACTTAAGGATTGAAAGGCTTCTGTAACTCTGTGTCACTGAGATTGTGTTAAAGTCACACTACTAATAGTCCTAAGAAGTGAGCAATTCAGTTCAGAAGAAACTCAATGACTTGCACAAGTATCTTTGACTGCTGGATGCTTGCCATTCATTTTCTCTGCTGTCTGTACTCTTAATTTATAAATAATATGGATTTACAAATTCTTTTAGCACAGGTGGCTGGTGTTCTTCCTGCTTTCCAATTGCTCTACAAGTTGGAAGAATTAGAAACAATTTCCATGGCAGTGCAGGGCAGTGCCAACATGTGCCACTGCAAGGTTTCCTAAGCAACCTCTTCCCCCCTTTTGCCACAAAACTGCATTAAAAAAATAATTACTAGGAATCCCATCGGATTAGGCTTTGTCATTTAAAAAAGTTTGCAAATATTTTTTCTAGCCTGACCCCCACTCTCCAGGGAGTTCAACTGGACTTCTTTGAAAAAAGCAGTGAATATAATTTTTTTTTTTTTTTTTTTTTTTAAAGCAAGTGAAAGGTTATGGTCTGGCTCCCTGCCACAAAAACAGGGACACTGAAAATTAAAAATGACATTCCTGGCTTTTATTCACACTACCAGTTTCTTTCTTGATCTTACGCAGCAGCCTTGTTTTGTCACTGACCTTTGCGGTGCTGTAAGAAGAAAGAAATGGTTTGACACAATAAATCATGATGTAACTTCTGCTGTAATTGTATAATACCTGACTGGATTTTTTTTTCTTTAATCAAGGTGAAATATAGGGCTACCCTCTCTTTAGTGGGCTCAAATCAACTCTAAATCCCAGTAACAATTAATTTTCTTGTCCTAATCAAATCCCCAGTAGATCTGGGCTTGTTCATGGCCAAATCTAGTTTAGCATAATACTCAGAAAACTGGGTGTTGGGTACATTAGAAAACAAGCTAAAACTTTGCATTGCTCAAGCCAAGCCTGTCAGGTTTACCTGCAGTTATTTTTAAGGAAACCCCTTATGCAGGGTTTTAGCCTTTAGGGCTGAACTCTGGGCAACAATTTTGAAGCTTATTACTGTATTTCTGACTCCCAACTCTATGGTAACTCCCAGGAGAATTCCACCCTTATGGGGTTAAATGAAGTTAGAAGGGTTTGGGCTGGGACTAAATGTTCAGTGTCCTTTAACATCTTTGTAAGTGTTTTATTCTATGAATATTTCATGTTGAAGAAAAGCCTTGTTTGTGCATGCCAGATAAGAAAGGTTTCAAGGATCTGCCATCTAGCCAAGAAAATAAGAAAATCCATCAGAAATCCTTGCCAGGGAGAAAACAGGAAAATGCAGCTCCAGGAACAAGAGTCAGACACTTGAAAATGTTTCATCCTCCCAAATTTACATCCTTACCCAGCAGAAGAATGTGCTGCTGCCGCTGCTGCACATTACCGAAGCCTGAGATCAATAGTAAGTGGGTAATTAAAAACCTAGTTGTGTTTAAGGGACTTCTGTTGCTTGTTTGATAAGCTAAAAATTGTGTCTTTGTGTTTAAATCTCGTGTGTTTAGTTAATTATGAAGAAATGAGCAGTAGGAGGTAAACTCCTTTCGGTTGCCAGGGAATTCCTACAGATACTGGGATCCAGGCCTTGGAAAAAAGGGCAAGAAGACAATCCTAAAAAAAACCCCCAAAATAACCAGGATCAAGTAGAGAAATGGAGCAGGGCTAACAGCTGACTTGCACCACAGGCACAAGGAGGTTTTCAAAAAGTCACTCCAAAGAGTCAGATTACAACCCATTCTGCACAGATTATTCTCGCCTTTACTTCCTCAAATTTATTGAAGTGGGTTGGTTTATTTTCCAACCTGTGAACAGAAATCACATGAAATCCAAACTGGCTGGTGTGGGGAAGTAATTAACAGTGAAAAGATAGAGCTGCCAGACTGGCTTGGTCCTAGGTTAGGAATTATATTTTATGCAAAATTCCTTCACACAGGACTGGAATCAGCTGTGTGCGTGGGAAAGGCTGTTCAGTACTGAACAGTGATTCCAGGTCTCATAAACCTGATCCTACTGCCATACTTAAATACTACTGCAGTATTCCCACATCCCCTTCCTAATGAACACAAAGTAAATACATTCATACTTATTAGAAAGGGGACGTGAAGATTTACGGCACATTTTTTGAAAGCTATTTATATATTTGCAAAACCAACAACCCTCATCATTTTTTTCAATTAATAATGTGTGTCACGGCCTTGATATTTCTAGGTACAGGTTTTTCGCAAGAAAATGTTAATTATATTCACCAGCCATGAGCAGAATATATAAGAAGCAATTTGTAAATTAAACACAGTAGTTTGGGGTTTCAGGAAATCAGAAGTAAACTGAAATTATATTTAGATTCAAGGATCAGAAATAGGTACTGACTCACTACAGCACAGCAAAACATAATCAACAGATGGCAGAACAGTACTGGACTTGGGGGTTTTTAATGGTTTGTTGTTTTTCGGAGTTTTTTTTTTCTTAGCTCACATTAATCTACATTAGGTTTATAACAGTGTCAGTGCTTAATAAGGATTTGAGAATAAATCTGTGGGTTTGAAACGTGGCAATTAGAACACCTAAGAAATATGAAAGAGGTGAACCCATGCCACTGGTGACTGGAAAAAGAAAGGTTTAACTTGGATCTTGGGGTAACAGTCCTAGAAGGCAGAGAGAATCAGAAGAGGTTAAGTTGCATTATCAGATTAACTTTTAAATTAAAACCACTGGAATATGCACAGAGAAAAAAACCAGAGGACAAGCCTAATTATTATAAGCTTGTGTCTGCGCCAGAATTGAAGTAAACCTGAGGTCATGAACCAAAAAAGCTGTTCCACAGCATCATGAACTCAGGGAAAACAAACAGTGGCACCTGAGAAAGCACCAGCAGACCTAAATCCCTCACCTGAGTATTCACTGGAAGAACACATGCCAAAAAAACCACACCAAAACCAACAAAACCAACAAAGAAATAAACCCACATGGTTTGAATAAATTCACTACCAGAGAAGGACCTGCAGGTAAACTGACCTTCTCAGCAGCAACAACCCAGGTTAATGAAGAAAACACTTTTTGTCTCCATCTATCGGCCAGAAGTTAATTTAGCTGCTGTTTGGGTATGTATTTTGCAATACTGTTGCAGAAAGGACATCTGTGTAGCAAATACCCCAATATTCCCATCTTTTCTATCTCGTGATGAGCCTTTTTGATGCCCAGGAACACATTCTCCATCTGCCTGATCAAAGCCTTTTTGTACAGAATGCAGGTGTCCAACTTCATTATTTGCTTGTAAGGCTGCAATAATGCAGCAGCCTCTGACAAACCACTTTCCTCCCAGAGAAATAAAGTCTGTGTCTTCACAAAAGGAGAATATTACAGACAGGACCATAAACCCAAGAGGTAATTTGGGTTTTAAAGTAAGCACAGGAGTTAGAATAGAACATTGATGGTATCATTTTGATTTCTGGTGACCTGGAAACCAGAATGGTTTGGGGAGTTTTTTGTTTTTGTTTTTTTTTTTTTTTAAAAAAACAAAAATTTTAAGGGCTGAACTGAAAAGAATTAATGTTTTAGGAATTCTCTTCAGTCAGGGAAGTGCATTAGCACTTCAGGAGAGAAGGTGCAAAGGGAATAAGTAGCTATTTAATTGTGAGCAGCAGCCCTTGATTCTTTTTTCCTTATTTTTTTAACATTAGCTTCCACAATAAAACAACCTGTATATAAGTTAATATTGGCATACTGCTCCTGCTCAGAAAGCATTCCTGCTGCATTACAGAAGGCAGCTGGGCGGCACAGTAAATGTGTCATTTGCTATTTAACATCTCTGTGACCTGGATTTAAATTCAGAGTCACACAAAATGAGACTTCAGTTCCCTCAGAGGACTATTAAGGCACACACAGAAAGACTTGTGAGGCATCCAAAGGCAGCGGGAACGCGCTCCCCGCGCTCGGCCCTGCGGACACACACCCTCAGAGCCCACGGGGGAAGAAGGAACTGGATAATTTTTATTAAAAGGATGCCTTCAGTTTGGAAGAAAAGCACCGAACTACTGTGAATAAATCTTCTGTTTATTTGAAAGTTTACCCACAAGGCTTCAACCTCCCCATGAGAAAAGGCATTGGATATGTCGCTTTATCCCTGAGCCTCACCACAGAGCTTTGCAGGTCTAATTGTTTTCCTGTCCACAAAGAACAAAAAGGAGAGCTGTGAAAAATTCAAAAATGTTCCATTCACTCCCTTAAAGCATCATTACCTACCGTCTACTGCATAATACTGCCAGCCTTGCTGCTGCATCTGTGTACAGAACGAGCTGCCTGCCTTACCTTTGCAAGGCAGCACAAGTGCTTGTGATGCTTGTCTTTAAATTAAGCTCAAAACTCACTTTCTTAATTAGTTTTACATCTGCCACCTCAAAAAGATCAAAACTTCAGCTTTGGCATGAGTCAATATTTTAGGCCCAGTTGTTTATCTTTTTGAGAACTGGCCCAGCAGGACCTGGAGATGAACACACAGGTGAGTTGGCATCTGTGTACATCACACATCCCAGGTGATGTGAGCCCAGCACCTCTCACCCCACTGCTGTGCCCTCCATCCCTGACCCCACACCAGTCCAGATCCCTGCAGTGATCCTGCTCTGCCCCTGCCTCCAGCTCCAGACTCCTGTCCTCTGCAACCAGCTCAGCACAAGTGCTTGCCCAGCTGGGAAGGCTTTTTATTTTTATTTATTTTCATTTATTTTTATTTATTTTTTTTAATATTATTTTCTCTTTATTTTTGTTTTGGATGGACTTAAACAGGTCAATTCCTTGGTTCCCTGACTACCACACAGGAGCCCATGGTGGTATTGGCACAGAGAAGGAGGTACAAAGATATCATCTATGTATAGACCCAGATTAAATCTGATCCCCCAGACATGAACCCCAGAAACTCATCTGAAAGAAGAGATACTTGTAAAGTTTCCAGGTAAATAAAGTTCCAGGTAAACTCCACAGAGTTTGATTTTTGCCATAGTTTCCTTGAAAAATGGAAACAAATAATTTTGTTTCAGAGAGCTGAAGTTTAACTGAAGCATCTCAAAGTGTCAATCTAAATCAAATCACTCAACATTAATGTACACCTGGCTGAACCTCAACAGGGTCTTTTCACTTTCCTTAAAAAACAAAATATTGTGAAGCCTTTCTGAATATAAAGATGAGGATGAACTGAGTCGTAAGTAATGCTGAAAGGTTCCTGAGAAGGAGCAATCAAACCCACAGCTATATCCTTCTGCACACTTTTATTGGTCTTTTTACTCTTCTATGCGGAAGACAGATTCAAAGGAGAAATTTAGGCAGGATTTGGATACCTGTCTGATGTGTGAGAAGCCAAAATTAACTCTTCAAAACCCCCCTGCCTCCCTGGTGGCTGTGTCTTGCAAAGTACCAGTGGCCCTGCCACTCATTGCTCCCCCTCGCTGCTGCCCTGCCCCGCGGCAGGGACAGGGCATTGTCCATTTTATAGCACGGACCTCTTTCCCCAAAGCATCTTATTATCATTTTTGTTATTATATGAAGTGCCTTCCACAGCTCAGGCAGGTCCCAGAGCAATCTGAGGCCTCAGAGTGCCAGACCAGGCTGTGCCCTAGCTGTCCTTGTTCCCCACTTCCAGGTATGAAGGTGCCACCTCCATCATCTGTCTCACTCCCTCTCTCCAAAACTATTTTCTTATTTTATTTTACTAATCATTTCAGAAGGAGACCTGTCTTCAACCTTTGACATTTTCTGCTGGCAGCAGCAGGAGATCTCACACCCATGGACTTTACATGGACCCAGAGAAGGCTTCTGCATCTCTCCATAGTTTGAGTCATACACACAGACCTAAACCCACGTATTTTTCTATTTACATCCTCAGTTTTATCTGTATTTGGTCACTGTCACCAAGAGTTACATGTGCTAAAACACTTGTGAGCCCCAGGTTTCATCAAGGATCTCTTTTTGGCAGAGTTTCCTTTATTTATCTTACTTCCCTGCAGAAAACTCTAATTGGGATGTTATCCACTGCTTTATTCAATTCCAACAGGACTCTTTGGGGCTAGGGATAACTGTAAATCAAATGCTTCAGAATAAATCAAAGCATAAAATTACATTGTCTCTTGCAAGAAACAGATTTGATTAGCTGCATTTCCGTACGAAGAAATTACAGAACTTGCATTGGAGTTTAAAGGCCTGACTTGTTCCCAATTGAAATGTAGCGAGCAAACAGGTTTGTCCCTCCAATCTTATCCTGACAGGAATCAGTTTGAGCTGATTTGTCCCCTCCCTGGTGACAGGGGGGGAATGCAGAGTGCTTGGCATTGCAGATGGAGCTATTCCAGTCCGTGTAGACCGGCGGGGATTTTATGTGTAGCAGGAATTGAATTGTGCATCTCTCCCAAATGATGGCAAAATCACTCCCCATGAAGGTGAGGCTGTGGAAGGAATCATAGAACAGCACAAAGCACACTACAAATAAAGGTCAGCCTCTTGCTGTATTTTCTCCAGCGAAAGACTAAACTTGGGGACATGTTGGAGACAGGTAATTGCATTATCTGATGAGTATTTGTGGTCTATACAATCTTCTATCTCAAAAATATCACCAAAGGTAAAAATGGGCTATATAAGGATTATCTATAAAAGTCAGTCGTTAATGATTCACAATAATACATGATTTAGCTGCAAGCTAGGGAAAAAAAACCCATAAAAATAGCTCAAGAAGCTAATTTTTTATGCTGTTTCAGGCATACAGATGATTTAAACTTAGGCATTTCCATATTCTTCAGATCCCTGAGCAATGGCATTTGATGAGAAACCGATCTATTTAGACATTCTCTTTTAGGGTAAATAACGGCACTTTATGGCATCCCAGTAAAGACTGTGTAGTTCCATAATTGGTAATTTTGTACAGCTTGCATGCGGTCTCTGTCATTTCACAAATTTCCCAAAGCAACTGCTGTGACTGGGGTGCTATAATTGATTACACAGAATTGCTGGGAGAGAGAAATGAGCACGCAATCAATTACATTGATAGAAAATTGGTGGGGCCAAAGAGGGATTTATAGCAACCACAGGTGAACTCCTAACGGCAGAACAGGTGTCATGCTCACATGGTGGGCTCAGTGTTAGGTTACACAGCACCTAAGGAATGATTCTGCATCAGCCTGGGATGATTTCCAGCATGACAGCCCAGCTTTCCAGTGAGAGAAAAGCCAGAGCTCAGCATTTCAATGCCTGTGTTTCACTCTGTGAAGCTGCACCCCCAGCTGTGTCCTTGGCTCTCTACAGGTGATGCCAACCTGACACCAGCTTTGCTACTGGTGTCTTCACCCTCCTGTTCCCTTTGCCCAGGATTACGGCCCTCAGTCATCAGAAAAATGTCTGGAACCACAAGATCTGCTTTCAAATTCTTTAACATTTCTCTTTGTGAGCAAAGTTGAGTTTTAGCCATCGAGTGCCGCTTGTGTCAGATTTATCTCTAAGCGAGCAGAGTGCTTGTGATTTCATGGGCTCAGCTGATGAGGCTCAAATGAACTCAAAAGGTTTTCCATGTGCTGCAGTGAGAGAGGTTCTATCCTGCCCTTGCTTCACCAGAGCAGCTCAGATCCTGTGAGGAGTCATTCTGCTTCCCACCTACACAAAGGGAAGACTGGACTGATGATATAACAACAAACTCTCAGTCCTCCTCATGTATTTTGGTCCTACTTCCACATCCAGTATTTTCCTGGGGTTTGTCCTGGTGTCTGAAATTTCACCACCTACTACTATTAGTGGTACAAGAACAAAAGATTTTCTATACAAATAAAAATGTTCAGCTGAATTCAGGTCTGATGCTTCAGGCAGAAACATTACTACATGTGCCAGAGCACGGCCCCAGACTCCTTCCCTTGCCATTGCTGGGAGCCTCATGTGTTAACTGAAGCAGCCATAAGAGAATTAATGAGCAGAACTAATGAAGGAAAATCTTAATGAAGAAAATATGTATAATTTTATTTTGCATATAGAAAGCGGATATGTAATTTTATTTATATATACCCCCCCCCCACACACACTTCATATTTATGTATATGTGTACTTCATACTGGTGTCTTTCAGACTGATGTCAGCAGTAGATGTGCCAGTTCTTGAACTCAGACCCCAGTGTTTTTGTAAACACCACAAAAAACAATCTGAAAGTGCTTGTAATATCAAATTCCTACACTGAAACCTTTTATGTCACTTCAGAGCCTCCCATAAAGACATTAAGCACAGTTATGAAAAACAACAGTCTTCCAGGAGCTACACTACAATGACTCTTTTCCGACACCAGCCATCAGAAAATCTCTTTAAGATGTTCGATGTGGTAAAATATGTAAATGACATACAGTTGCTAGGAGATAAAAAACTACATGAACTTGTGAAAACATTGCAATCTGCTGCCTTTGAATCTGCAAGGTCAGCTGTATTTTTCATGATGATAACTTATTTATATTGTCTCCTTGCTAAAAATGAGTTTCCATGCAGGTTACCTCTTTACTTAATACCAGCTGACCTACTGTACCTATAAATTGGTATTTATTACAAGGCTGGTTAACTTCCTCATGGAGTTTACAGCCCTTTAATTACATTTTGCCAGACTAATTAATAAACACACCGTACACTACTCTTGAAACAAGCAAAGGGTTTATATTCAACAATTCTGTATCCATTTATTTATTTAAGCATTTCATTAAATAATAGATATGTCTCTTTTTAATGAAAAACACTTGAAGAGGAGAATGAAAGTGTGCCTTATTGTCCAATTAACAAATCTAGTAGCTTACTCTGTCACTCAATGAATGATAATGCCTGGCTCATAAATCAGGAAGAGAACTACTTAGGCATAGACCTCGTAATCAATGCTACAAGTATTGGCTGCTCTCCACATAATCCAGCCCTAAATGTGCAGCACGATTTTATTCCAGTAACACATTAACAGAATGTACAACCATTCTGACTTTTGAAAATGGGCTAACGGTGTCGCGGCAAAAAGCATTTGTCCATTTTTTTTTAAATAAATGTGTCCCAATGATGAATGTGTTCAGCAATTTTAGTGATGAAGCAGCAACATGAACTAACTGTGGCCTCACAGTGGAGGCTCTTTCACCCCCATGTTTCAGAAGGGATCTCCACCAACCAAGGTGTGCTGGCTGGGATTCAGTTTTCATACGGACCTTGACTGTTCTGTGTTTCCATGTATATTCTTGGGATTCCCACGTTTCTGTATCTGCACAGGAGACACTGCTTTTCTGGGCAGCATCACTTGCTCTGTTTGAACACACAACTGCCAAAACACTGTAGGTTGTTGGGGCAGTGGCCAGAGGCTTTGTAATACCATCATGCCAGAAAGCTCGGGATGAAACCAGCAGCTTTCCCACTTCCATCCCCACTAATGACTTCCAGGCATGGTCCTGGTCCAAGGACTTGCCACTCCGCTGTGGAAAGATGGCAACATTTCACTGCTTGCGCTTGTTTTAAACCTCTCCTGATGTAAAGCTGCTGTCTTTTGAATGCTCAGAGGGTATTAAACAGGGTAAGTGCTAAAAAACATCTCAGAAGAAACATAACAAAACCCCTCTAAAAGACTTCACAAATGCATCGACAGAAAGCAAAGGGCAAGATCCATGACTTCTGTCACTTTTTGGTTGACAACCCATTTTTGCTGACACAGACACTGCAGGGAAGCCAAGGAACTGGAGACCCCCGCAAAATGACATGTGGCACTGATGTGTCAAACATAAAAGCCTGGTGAATCCAACAATTTTATGTTGTTTTTTCTTTTTTTCCCTAAAGTGAGCTCACTTATTTGCTAAGCAGCTTTGCCTGAGCTTTCACAGCTAGAGCTGTGGAGCAACAGTAACAGAATTATGAAAGATCCCCCTGGGATATTTGAAAGGGTGAGAAGGTTTCAGAGTAGTTGAAGAATAAATCCTAATTCTCATCCAAAAGAGAGAGAATGGGATAATCATGAGAATATTAGCAGAATAAGCATGTTGAGTAACAGCCAGAGGATCTTTCACCAAAGTCATCCTAAGCAGGATTGAGAAAACACTTAAATTAATAATATGTGGATTAGTACAGTTTCAGGATGAAATTGCATTTATATACCAAATCTTTCAGATCACACAAAATGGAGAAATAGAGGGATTCTGTGTGATGTTTTCTTGCAGAAGTTTCTTCCATTAAAGAAATGATCAAGATGTGCAATAATGGAAAATCTCTGAAACAAGAGAAAACAGGTTTGACTTTGCTCCACTGTCTACACATGTACTGAAGCAGATAATTTAGATTGTTTTAGAAATATAATGGAAATATATCTTTTTTTCCCCTATTTTCTTCTCTTCCTGGAAGAAGTAATGCCTTTCCTAAGGGAAATAGTTGATGTACTGCCATGGTGATCTTGGCACTACCAGAACAGAATAATCAATGCATGTTATTGTGAGAATTAATGGGAAATAGGAGGACAGAGGAGAGAGACGGATCTGAAATATATCTGAAAAAAATACTGACAAAGAAAATAGATATTGTTAGGAAAAAAAATCAGATTATTTTTGTGATGATGTGAAATGGAATCAGAGAAAATTCTCAACAGAAAAGGCCTCTAGCACTGATGAAGGACTGAGCCTTCCTTCTGCAGCAGAGGAGCAGTCATGCACAGAGAAAAACTTACCCACAGTTCAGTGGAGAACTATGACTTTTCATCAGTGGCCAAACACATACGAGATGAAGTACAACCTCTCTGCAGTGTTTTAACAGCTCCAACACTGAGTGCTGAGGAATGACCCTGTGCATGTGTCTGACCTTCCCAATCTCAGGCCCTATTCCAATCTCTGGTTCAGAGGGCACCACCATGGGTTGCACTGGAACAGCCCAACCAGTGCATTATCTCAGAGAACTGAAGAGTTCCTGGGAATGAGATGAGCCTCCATTTGCCTTCTCCAACTGTCTTTACCACTCTCCCTTCTCTTAACACTGCTAAGGTATCATCTTGCTGGCTTTTAAAGCGCTCTCCGGTTGCTAGATTTGATGGACATGGCAACAGGATGAAGGTGTGGCGTTACCTCTCTTCTTCAGACTATTTATTAGTTGAGTTTTGTAAATATTATAACCCAAGGGTAGGTGGTTTATTCAGGCACTGGTGTAATCACCTGCAGTTTTTAGTCTTGTGACTGGATGCCTGTGAGTGGAATATGCTGGAGCTGAACATGTTTGGAATGAGTCTGCTTGTTTCAATGGGACAGCCAAGATAAAACAGGACTAGGCAGAATGGCAAAACCGGAACAAACAAAATCTGCCAAATCCATTTTAATGCTTCTCATCAAGAATACCATGAGCAATCAAAACTGGCGGTCCTGCGCAGGTAACCTCTGTGTCAGAGGCTTTCAGCAAGGTCTACTTGGAAGCATCTTCTCCAGTGCACCATCACAGGAATCCAATTCACAAATGTCATAGTGTGCCACACTCAGAACGGAGCACTAAGGGCACAGATGCAAATTAAACACATAAACAAGAAAGGACTCCTTAGACTTTCTGACCTTGTCTACCTCAGTGATCGCTAAACTGGCTGTAAAATTCATGACCTTGCCTGATTTCACAAAACCATCCTTGCCTTGCTCTGCAAAAGTCTGCAAAATATAAAGATACCATTTTTGTTTGCCCCCATTTTTTCCACTTAATAATTTAACTTCTGAGATTGAACTTGTCAGTATGTTTAGAACTATAAAGTCTTGCAAAGTTTTATATAATTACTGTACTTTTCTAATCAGGTCATTCACGCCAATGAAGGTTTTTTTCTTACTGCACGTACCTTCCAGAGCAGGTCTGTTTTTCTTTTCCCTATTTTTAAACAAAAGGCAGATTTAATACTTTACCTAAACATCCTAATTAGTTGGTTAGATGTTTGTAGGCTGACTGCTAAAGGAATAAGTAGATTGCATTTCATTAATCAAAATCAGCTTTAAAACCCTATTACTCATAAAACATTTACATTTTACAAATCAGCTGACACATTCCCAGACTATCCATTAGAGATTTGCTTGTGCTCATCTAGGATTCTACTCCTTCCTGAGGTTGCTGTGTATCTAATGAGAACAATGTGTTCCAGTGACCTCCGCAATGTAAAAAATGCTGCCCTTGTTTAGACACAAATTGTTTCCCTCTACTTTACTTGGTGAACATGAAAGCGGTTAGCGCACTATTATGTCATGCATAATTTAATGTTATATTTATTATCCTCCTGTTCCACTTATATGGACTTGGGGTTGAAAACTTCAATATTTATGTACTGAAGTCACAGATAACTCTAGGAAAAAAAAAAAAAAACAAACCTAACAAAACATAACACAGGCATATGAAGTAAGAGGAGGTTGTCTTGTTGTCTTTGAACAGTGGTTATGGACTAATATATATGGAACTTCGCAAACATGGGAAAAAAAGTTGTCAAGGGACTTAAACAGAAGTTTTTCATTAATTGAACTGTAACACCAAATATTTCCAAATAGCAAAGGTGGAAAAGGCATGACTTAAAATGGCAGAATAGTTCAAATGCAGTCAACAAAGTGTCAACTGGATTTCCTTTCTGCTTACTAACAGCAGTGCAATGCTCTGCTTCAGACTTCCCAGGAGCCATTTCCCAAATTGCTCGATCTCTCTAAATCTCTGAAATGAGAATAATAACAATTCTTATCTCCTGCTCTAAAACGCTGCAAAGGTCTCTTGTCAGGTGTTTGTGCAAAGACTTCCACGGTGGCTCTGAGCTCAATTGAAGTCTCTGGGCACTGTTGAAATTTAAATAACATTATTACTAGCGACTATTACCAGTGATCACCGTCTCGCAAAACTTAACCATCAGCTGCCATACGAATGGTCGGTGTGAACACGGCAATTGTAATTCGCCCTATTCCAGAAGCGATTTCCATCTATAATTTATATGGCTATAAAATTTAAATGGCCCAGCCTCTCCTCCTCTGAGTTTGTGATTCACCTGATCGAACAGACACAGTGTGCCCGACAGTGAAGGGATGCTGTTTCACCCACCTAATGGACTCCCTTCCTTCTTCCCTTCCTTCCAGGGCACAGTTCTACAAGGGCTTGATCCCACTCCTGAGGAGCTCTGCCATTGCTTTCAAAGGGTGGAGGAAGCAGCGTGGGCTTCATCCCCAATAGCAGAGGCCAGAATACGCAGTTGAATGTTATATCCAACTGCTGCCTGATAGATGCAATTTCTCCCTCAAAGCCAAGCAAACCCTGAATTCATTACAATATCATGAGCTTTAAATAAATTAGCACCCAGCTTGTGTCAGGACTCTGTGCGTGCTGAGCAATTTGCATTCCGTGCTTCCACGGATGTTTCTTCTCCTTTGCAACTCTCCTGTTGGCAGAAATCAAATCAGGACACGAAAGATTGCACCTAATTCTATTTTTTTTACATCTTTTCCTTGAACTGTACTTAAAACTAATATGAAAATTGTAAATTTAAGTTTTAATAAAAGTTTATATTAGGGCAGCAATTAAATTAAGCGGGTGTGACAGAACACCTGTCAGACTGGACTGAACTTGGCCATGCTAATGGCCTGGGTTAATGATCAGTGCCCCTCCCCAGGCAGGCTGGGTCATGCTCTGAGAATCACAAGGAGTTTGTGACTCTCCAGCAGCATGGAAATCGCAAAGATCCAGCTCAGGGATGAATGCTGGAGCATCAGTGGCACTGCAGATGCTGGGACCATTCCTGCAACACACCTCGGTGCAGCCTCAGTGTGAGAATGCTTCTCCCTCTTTCAACCAGCAGTATTTCCTCACAAAGCAGCCCTGGAATACTTCAGATGTGATTTAGAACTGAACACACCTTGCTGCAGAATTTTTGTATTTCTAACACTCAGGTTTTCCAACTTCAAATGTTTTTTATTTGCTGCACTAACTTTGTGCAGTCTTACAGAGAGGAAGGAAAAATTACATGAAGGGTTTTTACCTGCAGGTACCTTTATGTATCCTACACACTGCATACATGCACAAGCACCTTGATCCTGTCTGCCCTCTGTTTCTTACACAGAGAACTTGACAGCTAGTATGAACTTTTTGAACAACGTTACTGAAGAAAATTATTTCCTAATTACGAAGAAATAAAAATAACAAGGGAATAAAATAATGTTTAATCTTTATGTTAATTTAGGACCTGCCCTGCATTTTTGTAATAAAATCTCAAAATATATAAAATCATTCTTTCTAATTTTAAAACCAAATACAACTGTCCTAGCAGACAACCAAATGACCAAAGTACAAAATCACGCAGGGTAGTCTCAGTGTTCCTCTGACGACTCATCTGGGACACCATGCCCAGGACTTTACTGATGAAAGAACCACCAAGAGATGGATGTCCAAAAAGAAAGAGATGCCCCCAGTTATTCCTAATTTTAGGGATAAAAACTGTACACACCCTCCCTGCATGTTAAAATAACAAAGGTATTCAGTGTGAAGACTCATTTCACAGCCAGCCCTAAGTTTCTGATTGCATCACAATCCCTGTGTCCTGCCCCTCCAGCTTCCACCTGTCAGTGGTAAATTCAGAAAGGAAGGTGCTTTTTATGCCCTGCCCCCCTCCTTCAGTAGTTACAGAACCACAGAATATCCTGAGTTGGAAGAGACCCACAAGGATCACGGACTCCAACTTCTGAAGAGCCACTGAACAACTGCCAATTTTTTGTAAAATGCTGCTACTATCAACAAAGTTCTCCCATGGCACTAAAATGCCTCCTTGATCATTGAGTCTTCTGGTTTTGGAGAAACATTTTCTGATTTATCTTAGTTTGAATTTAATTGAATTCAGTTATTTATAAACTCTGTTACCTTCTACCCTACTCGCACTACTGTACCACGGTCTGTTGATTAAAGATCCATCTATTGCATAGCAAGGTCATCTCAGCCATGAAAGCTGTTTATGTATGGGATGCAAGCTCAGGGCATATTGATCCATAGGATGAAAAGAGATCATAGGGCAAAATGCCCTGACTATTTTTAGTTGGGTTAATTTTTTTCCCCGCTATCAGATAAAAGGAGATGACTGCTTTAATGCACTGTCCTGGCTCTCTTGCTTTTCAAAGGAAAAGCCATATGTACCTGTATGTGCTGCAGCTTCTCTGTAACTTCTACTCCACTTCAGTTTGCATTAGTGACACCAAGAGAGGATCTGAGTGCTGGCCATCAGGTCTGATCGATGGCCCATGCTCAGGAGCTCAGTCCAGCTCTGTGGTGAAACATCAGCAAGCACTTCTAGCCCCTAACACATTCAGTCCTGGACGGTCAGGGATGGCTTGGCTCATGATGTTTAAATTGTATCTAAAAACTATTTGCAGAAGCTACTCAACCATAGGGTGAAGCCATCTAATAGAAAAAAATATATTTAGGGGAAAAAAAAAAAAAAAAAAAAAAAGCTTTAGTTGTCCCATTTACCTTCTGTTTGCAAATAAAAAAACCACTTCAATTTATTTGCTGAAGCATTTCCATAAAATATTAAAGGAACCACTGGCATCAATTTTTCTCCTATTGCACAAAAAAAATTGCAACTTTATACAACTCCAGTTAGAAAGCTTTTATTGCATTTATTTCCATAAGATAAAATCAGAATCTGCTCTCTTTTACAAATCTGATTGCTTTTGCCTTCTGGTCTGCTTTATCTCTTTAATGTTTATTCTTCCAGTCAGCACTTTGCAGCGCTGATTGCTTCAGCATTTTTTCCCCCATTAGACAAAACTTTTTCCCAAGTCACAAGCTCTGAGCTGGGCTTGGCTCTAGCACCAGCTCTCACCTGCATCTACAGGGATGTGCTGCCTCCTGCTCACACGGAATCTCTTTCTGAAATACCTCACCACACGTGGCACTCATACAACAGCATCACCACTTTTCTCGCTCGTGTTTGGACATCCCTTCGTTTTGATGGGCAACAGAGAGACAAATTCCAGCCATGTGCAGAGCAGGGGTGGAGGGCTCTGCAAGTCCCATGTGCCAGGATAAAAGATGCTGGGTTTGGGACAGGGCGATTTAAGAAAAGGATTGTCAGACACAGAGTGACTGAATGCTTTGGATGAGGAATACCATCCATGCCACTGTCTCCTGTTTTTCTAACTCTGGTTACCTGCCTGCTTGGGGTTCAGGCTTTCCTCCCTCAAGGCCTCTCCTGCTTCTTTTGAAGCTGCCGGCTGACATGGGCCAAAAAATAGCCTGAAAAAACAATCCTTGGGAGCAGCTCTGCCATGAATCAGTCAGGAGGAAGAGACACAGAGAAACTTCCAGGTGGAGGAAGGCAGAGAGATTGTCATGTCAGACCTGGGGCTGACTTGTTTCCAGGCTTTCAGGCAGGTAACGCTGAAGATGTTTGTTGCAGGTATTGTTTTATGCTCTGCAGAAAACCCAGCAGAGGTTTAGATTTCCTGTGAGCACCTTGGTTCAGAGAAGCAGTAAATACTGCTTGAACCTGCACAAAGAAAGAAGTAAAAGAGAAATGACTTATCAACAATGCTGAATACCTCAGTATTTCAGTCTGGGAATGGGTGATACGGAGCTGAAGATGACACTGCCTTCCTACTAGAGGCTGCTTGCAAATGCTCTGTGCCTTGCAAAAAGAAAACCCCACAACCTGAGCCCATCTAGAGGCCTGGGCACACGAAAACAATGGAATTGTGTCCAGCACAATTTCACACATGAAATATATGCACATTTTCTGGTCTGAAAGATGTGAAGCAGAATTCATCTTCCTATTTGTCCCGAACTTTATCTATTGCAGCTATTTAGGGAAAGTCTTTCCAGGATGAAAGGTTAATTGCCTTTTCTGCTATTAGCCCCAATGATATTATAAAAGTTCTAGAGATGTTAAGAATTAAACCATCTGTGCTTTTCAGGCTCATGGCAACCCCCTGCTCTCTCTGCTTGGCAGCGAGGATTTGGGAACTGCTGTCTGGTCTTTTTTAGCTTGTAGGAAAATGGAGATGGATGAAGTGGCTGGTGCCCACTCAGCAGACACAGAGGGATGGACAGTTCTTGATGGAAATCAGAGAGGTCCTCAAGTTGTGGTAAGTGCCCTAGGAAGGAGCCAAGACAAAAGTAAGGAATAAGAAACCTTCTGTCATGCTGCAAGTCTCTGAAACGACAAGGGAAGAGGCACTACAGAGGAGCTCGCTTTGTTTTGTGAGTATAAAAATACCTGACATTAAGCAGCTGAGCACCCACAAAGGGAAAGTCAAAGAGCATTTCAAATGCTCTGCTAAGTTAAGTACAGCAGAGCCTTCAGCATTCATTACAGGCCACCTTTTCCCATGCATCTGCTTTACTTATTAGTATAATGAAGCCCTAATTTATTAAAAACCCCCACAGAACAATCCAAATACATGGCTCCCCTTGCACTTGCACTGTTAAAATCACGTAGCCCGTGTATATTCAGTATCAAAGCTCTCCCTGCTCTCTGTGAATAAATCTCAGAAATCATCCCTTGCATCACACAGCCAGTGATCCTGATGCAGAAGAAACACAGTCTCTGAAGGATGTTGTCATTTGTTTCCATTCTCCCCTTTGTGTGTGTTAGAGCTGCTGCTTCCAGATGGAACACACTGAGTCGTGTTTGACTTTCTGTGAGCTCCACTTTGAAGCTCTCATTCATGCATCAGCCTTAGAGAGGGAAAAAAAAATCACTTTGACAAGATTATGCATAAGCAAATTGAAACAAATACAGGAACATGGTGAATTGTACCCTGACAGCCCACGACTCTTTGCCAGAATCAAATGTGCATATATCCTGTTGTTCAGAAGAGCTCCACTGCCATTATTCTCTGTATTTCTGCCTTCCAGCCCAATTTCGAGCCAGAAGGGATGGGATGATTGCATAAGTCTCACTGCACAGTGTTTCAGTGTGCAGCTGGATTAGGCTGCAGCACATTTAGAAGGCAGCTGAATTTGATGCCAGAGGCAGAGAGGGGTCCAAGACTTGTGTAGGAATTTGGGGTGAGCTGTGGAAATGCTCTGAGCTACACTTTGCTGGTCCTTCTTAATGGAGAAGGTCCTTCTGTCACGGTGAATCTGGGTGAGACTGCTCCCTGAGCAAAGGGCTGTCACCACTAGAAGTGTTTCTACACATGCAATTTATGAAAACACTCAGGGATCAGCTTCTGAGCAATTTAGCCAAATTCCCCCAGCAAAAATCTGCAAAAATAGGAGCCTCTGATCTTTCTGATAATTGCAAAATGAAAAATAGATATGTTCTCTGCTGCAGATTGTGCCAGAACTTGCAATCTGTTCATAAGCAGCATAAAGTCATAGGATGGAAAGTTCTTCTGTTATTGTCTCTGCATTGCCCTCTTTCTGTCATAACATTTCCGAACCACTGTGAATTTACTAAACTCTAAATTCTTGCTCCTCTATTACCAGCCATAAAGAGCTCAGCTTCATTATGCAACTGTAATTTCGTTTAATTTTTTGAGACTTCAACATGATTTTCTTCATGCAGAATAAGAAAGTTATTGAAAATGACAACATTTTAGTTAGGTTGAATGAGCTTATCTCAATCACTCTGCTAGGATAATAATTTTTGTTGCCTAATGTGAAAACCTACCTAGTTTCTGTTTGGATGCAAAAAGGAAGGAACATTTACTCTTGGTTTCATGTACAGATTTTTGGTTAAAGAACAAAACATTCTAGACATGCTCGGATCTTTTCAACGTTAATTTGTGTATGAGCTTATGTATGGAATAGTATAGGCAGAAATAACTTTATGTACATTTTCTAGCAACTGCTAAGAAAACCTGCAAGTGTTCTTGGAGAGAAAACAAATCTCCACTGTTTTCAGAAAGGAATTATTGTAATCAGCTTCTGTTATTTATGAGGACACTTACACTTCACATAAGCCCGGGGCCAACCCAGCTTGTTTTAGGGTGATGGTCTGGGCACACAGGGCACAGTGACAAGGACAAGAGTGTCTCAATCCATCTTTTGGCCAGTTCTCTAGGAGCCACAATTCAGGCTTGGTCTGCAGGACACTTTTAAGGTCTGTTATGAATGCTCCATGCCACAGGCAGAGACAGCTCCTCTGTCACAGCACAGGGTGTGGACTGGCCACAAAAATGGCTGTGGTCTGTGTTTTGGTTGAAACCTTGCCTTGAACGTTGAGCTGGCAGCTACGTCAGGCTTTCATAAAAATAAAGATGAGCTGATTAACACGGACACCTCTCAGTGCCAGTGGAGTGTTGTTTGTGGGAGAGAGCCTGCCACGACCAGTGCTGCACAAGCACCCTGCGAGCCTCTACATCTTCCCAAAATCCTGGTGCAGTGTTATTAAACACTCGTCTTCCCCAGAGCAACCTGGCAGCAGAGGACATTTGTCAAAGGGGGATGGGCTTCAGCCAAACAAGTCACCTCTCAAACTGGAAAACTTTCCCTGAGCTCCGCTGGGGACACCGAAGTCAATCCTCAACTGCTCGCAGTGTTGGCTACCTCACCTCCCAGTGCTGGAACCCAAAACACAGCGAGTCCTTTTGGTAACCATCCCACCCAGTAACAGGGAGCTGACACCCAAGGGAGAAGCAAGGCTTTAATGTAATGTACTGTAATGATGAATTCCTCCTTTATTAGCTGTTGCTAACAACCAGTACAGGAAAATGGAATTTTGTTTCTTAAAACCACACTGTTCCTGCTACTTTCCCCCAAGTCTTTTTATTAGAAGCCACGATTGCTCATTCATTATCATCCCCACAGCACCAGGCTACAAGTAAATACCAGCTTTTTGGAACACATACAGTCCTAACAATTCCCAGTGAATAAAGAGAAATGCCGAAAACATGTTTCATAAATGGGGTATTTTCCAAAGTCTTAATGGTTGTTGGTTTAGTTTTAACTTGTCCATTAGCAGCTCTTAAAAACTCATGTGGCTTCATATGCAAAACCGCTGCAAACGTGTCTCTACAGACAAAATGCTAAAACATTTTGAGCTGGGAAAAAGTCAGGAAGACAAAAGAGCCACATTCTAAAGTGCCAGCCTTTCCCTTTCTCCATGTTCACTTTGCTTATAGGAGAACATGAGTTTCAGGGTAAAAGGAAAGAGAAAAAAGACTAAAAGTAGGCCGAGATGTACAAAGCAAGATAAACCACTTCAGCCTAATGAAGCCAACTGAAAACTTGGAAACTGTCTCACAAAAAGGAGTCAAATGAAGCCAAACTGTTGCTCTCAGACTCCCTGTGCTTGGCATGTCTTTCCCTGCCTCATCTCCCAATGGTTTTTAATCTATCAGTCTAGATAAGCCCTGCTTCCCTGTCTTTAATATATCTTTATATTTTTTTCTCCTGAAAAAGACAGACAATATATTGTGAGTAAGTAAAGTCTAGAATTTTAACTCCATTCGTCTGCTCTGGTTTTTGAACTAATGTATTTTGTGTGAGTATCATCTATGACTACGCTGGCAAATTGAGACAAATGACTCTCAGAGCCAACAGCAGAAGGGCTGGAATACGGGACCTTCTTTTTCTGTATCTTGCAGCTCTTCAGAGTTCACCTGAAAATGCAGTAAGAGCTGATTTAACTGTATGTAACACATGAGGTTATGTACAACGCTGCCCTCTTGCAGACCTCCCAAACATCACCAGGTGGGCACAGACACTTCCATGTCCTCTGCAGTTATTTTGGCTGCCTTATAAAAAATCCTGCTACATTGCAGGAATGCAAGTTTGGCCTCCCTAGTCCATTATGCTTTGAGTGTGGAACAGTTGCCAACAGTCAGCATTTTCAAGCGATTAATATAAAGCACTGTGAGGTTCGAGATCCCATTACTCTTCCTTCATTAGCCTTAAAAACTTGCCTTTGACAAGTCTGTGGTCGGCAAAATCTGACTTTTAAGAGCTTCTATAGTCTGCAATTTTACCTTCTAACATATTGAAATCTCCAAAGTGCATATTGAAAAGACAATACATCAGTAACAAGGAGCATCCTAGGATACTGAAAGGGTTCCTGAGTGAGCGTGAAGGGGCTCACAGGCTGCATGGCAAAACCTGACACATGTAATTAGGACAATCCTGGAATACTGTGCTGGTCGGACATACAAACCTGCCATCTCAGAGAGATGGATGGTTCTGAAGAGAGCAGATGAAACCTGCAAAGGTAAATACTTAAATAAAGATGGTTCTACTATTATTTCCCATATATATTTTATACATGTATGTATGTATATATATATTCCTATATAGAAAGCAGAGTTGCACTTACGGGAGTCCATCATTAGTGACATTAAAAAAATGTCTTGGGAAGAAAAGCAGGAAAAGCAGGGAAGCACAGAGAACAAACACTTGTCCATTATTCATCCCTGTCCCAAGCAGTGGCTAGAACAGATAAAAGCAGCAAAAGATGCCAACATTTCATGTCATGTTCACCCCAAGCTTGTAATTCTGGGAGTATTATACTTGCTATGTTCTTGTTAACCTCCTAGAACCAGTGTGTCATGATTAATTATTAATGAAAATTGGTTGAAATATGTCCTTCGGGGAGCGCAAATACTCCAAAAACCCCATTCCAATCAGCACATTCCTACTTTGAAGTACATGGTTATTTATGGTAAGAATTTATGGTACAATTTATAGGTCACCTTGCAAATGGAAATATTAGATTTCATTAGTTTATTTTTATTAAATAATGAAGGCATAGGTTTCAACAGATAACGCAAGTGGCACTGTAGCAATGTTCAGTCCTTATTTCTGTGTCAATATTCATCAGGTCTCATGTCTCACAGAAAGGTGCTGCAGACTCACAAGGAAAACAGATAAATAACAGCTAGTTTAGAAATCTGCATTTATTCCCCAGTTGTTTACTTCAAGGAAGCTCTTTCCCAAAAGGAAAGCGTAATACTCCAAGATTTGCAAATCAGAAGGATTCAAAGTGTTATTTATTTTTTTGAACCACCACGTAAAAAGCACCACGGCTGCAAAGGCTGGCTATGTGCACAGGGATGCAGAATAGAGTATCAGGCAGAAAGAGTAAGGAGGAGTGAGTGAAATGCTGATTATTTGACTGACAACAGGGGTGACGTTGATGTGTGACCTTGAAATTATGTCCAGAAAGCTCAAATTGCTGAAAGAGCAGAGCAGAGCCTCTGAATGCTACAGTGAGTCTCGGCACTACTTCGGAACAGTTATTGACAGATTAGAGCATTTTTACATGCAAAATTACTCTCTCCTGTTCCTCCTCAAAGCCTCGATGAAAAATCTGTGCTACTATTTGAAACTTACCTGCATCAATCCTTTTTCCATTTTCTTTCTGACTCCACAGCTGATTCTGTCCCATGTTTTCCTCTGCAATAATATTTTGCCTGTAAACATGGCTTTATTTATTTTTTTAAAATGAACCCAGAGATGGCCTAGCAGTGTCTATCATTACCAAGAGACAAAGTTCATCCTTATTCTTCACTACCTTTCCAAAAGATGATGCTGAGGTGCTCTGCAAATTTTGGAAACAGGCACCATGGGATCGCTGGGATGCGGCGCCCATCGTGAGCAACTTGGCAGCCCCTGAACTCGCACAGCAACACCGTGCAACGCTGACAACAACAACAACAGCAACAACAACCACAACAACAACTGCCTGAGCACATTCCTGATGGCTCTATGCAGGCAGAACAACAGGAGGAGTTATTTTTGGATTACCTCTGCAAATATGTTTGTATTATTATGCTCTCCTTTGAGGCGCAGATAGATTATGATCAAAGACGGTGTTGGGCGATTTCTGCCTTTATCCAGGTTTCCATTTCATCACTTATAATAGAGATGTCCATTTGTCCACAGTTGAACAGGGTTTTGTTGAATCACACTAAGGCTGATCAAACCTAGTCTGTAGAGGAGTATTACGGATAATAGATCACTGCCTCCTTCCCCATCCCTGAAGAACTTGATGTGTGAGATAAGAGATTCTCCTCATCTCATCTTAATAATACTTAGCACTTTACAAGCTCTGCTTCAAAGCGTTATACAGACATGAATTGTCACAAAGCCCTGGTGAGATAGCAAGGTATTATCTTCATGTAAAAGATTTAAGAAAAAAAAATATATAACCCAGACCCAGCAAGCTTTAGTGACATCTCATGATGGACAGAAACTCCAGGTCAGAGCTCGAATTAGATTGCAGAGGTTCTTTGCTTTATCTTTAATCTCTAAATATAATTTTACCCCATCTGCCTCCTCTGGATATTAAGTATTTATAGAAATATTGTCTCCTCCTCCCTCTACCCAGATTCTTCATTTTCAACATTACAAGCATGATAATTACACAAAATTGAACTATTAGCACCAATTTCTATACAAATCTATAAACTGTGAAGCATAGCCTCAGTGTCACATTGTCTAGAAGAGGAAAAGGGCATGATTTAATTGAATATGACTTTTCTTCTTTATCTAATTCATTTTGCAACAACCTCACAGCACTGGTAATATTTCTTCTCTCTAACAGGTGGATAAAGTGCCAATTCCTCTGATCCCACGCCTGTTTCTCTCTCCTCTTGCAGCAGTAACTTTGTGTAGGATTGAGGCTGCCCAGCCAAAGCGGACAGGCCCTCCTTAGGGACTGGAACTGATCGGAGGAGATCCAGGCTCCCATTCCCACAGCTGGCCCAGTTGGCAGCATCTTGCATCTGGTGCCCTGCCTTGGCCACCAAATTTATTGGCAGTAGGGAAGTGAGCAACAGGATGATACAATTCCCCAGCCATCTGGCTGTGGCGCTGATTTTCTTAACCTTGTATATGCTAAATAGCGTAATAAATTTGGAAATAAGATTTTGAGAAGGCTCAAGGGAGCCTTTATGATGACAGGATGAGTCTGTTCTAAACAAACATGACCAGCCATGTCTCACATATCTCCATGTACCTGCACCCTGTTATTTTAGCTGTAGGTTTACCAGCTAAGTATCTCCTTGTATAAACTTTTGTTGTTGCTGCTGCTGTGTAACCCTGCTCCGTGCACTCCGAACTGTGGCTGTAAAATAAACACATCAGTCTGGGAGCTGGAACCACATCATATACAGAGAGCAGCCTTCTCAGGGAGTCAGGAAACTTGAAAGTAATTTCTGCTTTCCCCACTGATCTGACCTTATTATTTCAGCAGATGAGAAAGCAAGTGAAATGAATTCTCCTGCATGGTAAGACTCTTGTTTTGGGCCATGGAAAGGGGGGAGGCTGTGCCCTGAATTCCTCCAACTTCATCAGAGGCATCCCTGCCCTCCACAGGCTCTGCAGCATCCCTGGGGGTGTCACACACCATGGTGCTCCTGGCCACGCACTGCCCAGCTGCCAGGTGGGTGCTCTCAGCACCACCAGCTCAGACATTGGGATCGTGGTAGGCAAGAGGCAGAGAGAGATGAGAGAGGGAACAGCACACCAGCACAAAGGAGAGGGTTCTGGGTTTGTTTTTAACTCTGCCATTGACTTTGGCCTTGAAGAAATCAATCCTCAATCGACTCCATCCCCCACCTCATACACCGGTGAACAGTCTGGGCTGGAAACTTCTAACATTTGCCCACAACATTTTAGGTTGGTGCTTCTTAGCACTATTTCAGTGCTAAAAAAACAACTGTCTCTTCAGAGCACTAAACTGGAGAGAGAAGGACGCGGAAGAAGTGTTCCCAGTCACTCCCAGTGACTGTTTCAGTCCTGTTCCTGTATCCCACAACACAGACCCCTCCAAGGAACCACCCAAACCAGACAGGTCTATTTCTGAGAAGATTCATCGAGAGCAACTGAAGGGAAAAAAAAAGAGCCTTCCATTATTTACACTACTGATTCAGAATCTATTTTAATCTAAATAGAGAAGACCCAAAATCAGAGGCCAATGTCACCTAAAGCCACCCTCTATTTGTGAAGTGCATTGGTATGGTCTTGCTCACTTCATCCTGTACAGAACTGCTGGTCTCTACTTTCCTAATGAAAATATTTTGTTCTTTCCACCACACCACCCTAAATTAATTCTCAGCTGCAATTATATTTGTAAATTGTCTGAGTTAAGTTTGTAAACTGAACTTACTCAGAGGGGAGGAAAAAAATACGTCTGCAAGCCCAGGATTGTTCCATATGAGTTTTTCCTATTTTTTTTTTTTTTTTTTTTTTTTGGTTTTCATTATCGAATTCAAAGCTACTGTTCAATGCTGCAGCACTTCACAATTAATTGCAATTAATTAACCTTTGAGAAAACCTGTAAGTTGCTGCTATACATTCCTTTTTTTCCTGGTCTGCTTTTCTTATAAGGCTGTTTTGGGGAGATGTTAGGCTAAGGAAGGATTAAGAAATCACGGATACTAAGGCTGAATACTAATTCATTTCATGTTTCATCTGAATTTCCCAGCTCTTTCTGAAAGCATTTTAACTCTCAGAAAGCACAATCATGAAGAAAAATAAAGGAAGTAATTCCTTTTTGTTGCTTTCTTTATCTTTCCATAACTAACACACCTTATGAGTTCACAGTATTTCTGCAACTGCTCTTTTCTAGTGAAAGAGTCTAATCAACAAATACAGACTTGATGGAAACCTGGCCAGGAGCAGAGATTTGAGGGAATCGGTGCCATTTACAGATAGCAGAGTCCATGGGGAGAAATCCTGCTCAACACAGAGCCCATGAGCCCCTCTGAAAGCGGGACATGACAACCTTTCCCTGTATCCGTCCTGGCATCTGCTTCAGCAGCACTGCCTGCAGATCCTGAGAACCAGCACCTCCCCAAAAATCTGCTGTGCTGATGAGCTCCCCCAGAGCTCACCTGTGTGCACAGCCCCGGCACAGGGCTCTCACCACGGGCACACCCTGAGTGAAAACACAGCAGGTGTGAGGCAGCAGAGTCTCTCACAGCACGCAGAAGTGTGATCAGTCCCATGATGGGCGTTCTCCTACAAACTCTAATCGTGACTGACATTAGCTGGCACCGTTACTTACTGCTGCTGTCTATGATATTCCTCCAGGGGAACAAAGCTTCCTGTTCTTTATTCTAAAGGCTCAAACCTGCATATGTGGTCCCTGTCAGTGTCCACACATGTCAAAAGGTGCACAGGATTTTCTATGGTACTGGAGGGAAGTGTACAGCATTCCAAAACTCCAGTATTCCCAAGCTTCCTCTGCACTGGCCCATCAACAGCCTAAGCTCAGGAAAGCAATTTCATTGGAACAGAGGACACTGGAACACCATAAGTTTTCTATGTATGATTGCAAGTGGGGGCACTTCTCGTTTGTCTTTCCGAAAGAGATCTTGGCTTGTGGCAGAACAACGAGAACTTAAGAGCTCCCAGAAATGTTTTTATGTAAATCAGACTTTGTGCTTTATGTGAAGACACATTTTGGAATGTAATTTATTAGTGGGTCATTTTTTTCCCCTGAAGTTGAGATTCTATTTCATGGAAGACTAGCTTTTGTCAAAGCCCTTCTGTGCATCTCAACTTCCACTACTGTTTTACCTCCCTAATATGAACAGAAGGAGATGAAGGCTCATTAACAAGCATAAAGAAATTACAAGAGACAATGTTCTCAGTTTTAAATTCACCAGCCATTCCACCTAACCTTTTCAATTATGGTAGCCTGCAAAGGATGTTTCTAAAGCCAGGGGAAAACAGTTGCTATGCACTCACAGGTGCATGAAAGGAAAGGAATCCTTTACCCATGATCGCTGGCATGAGGATTATCCATCATCACAGCTCTGCCTGTCCATGGCATCTCCATGGGGCTTGCCAAAGGTGTGGAACTGAGAAGGCAAGGACCCCAAAGTGGAACCCAAAGAATCTTCTGAGCCACATCTCAGCCACGTTCTCTGGCTTAGAGACATCATTGCACAGCGTAGAGCACCAGAAATAAACTACAGGAATAACCTAAATAGAAGAGAAGTTGCTGAAAACCCACAGAGCTGAAGCACTGGAGACAGGAAGAATCATAGAATAGTTTGGGTCGGAAGGGACCTTAAAGATCATCTAGTTCCAATCCATGTCCCATTGCAAGGACACCTTCCACTATCTCAGGCTGCTCCGAGTCTCAGCCAGCCTGACTTTGAACACTCCAGGGATGGAGCAGCCCATGGCTTCTCCGGGTCACCTGTGCCAGGGCCTCACCACCCTCACAGGGAAGAATTTTTTCCAACTGAGGGCACATAAACAGCATTTCTCTCTGTAAGTGAAGGGCACTGGCATCGAGGGAGACAGATAAAAAGTGGCTTGAATTTTCATAACATCTGGCCTGACCTTGTCAATATATTTGCACTGCAGCAACGATTAAAAGCTCTGGTTTGGGATTAGGGCTGGAGCAGGCTAAAAGTGCTGTACAAACAGCCATCCCAGGCAGATGATCCCCACAACAACCATTTCATAACCACAGCATAAGGTGAGGCACAGACAACAGATGGGTATAACAAAAGGTTAAAAGCTGCACACCACGACAGCGAAATGATGATGATGATCAGTGCCACAGTCAGCATCTACAGCACGCAAATGCACGTTTGTTACTCAGGATGCTGCAAATACCCTGCCAGAGGCAGGTGAGAGGAAAGAACACGAGTGTGAATCTCTAATTGTGGCCACAGGTCTATGAGCAGCCAAGGAAAAAGATGAGAACTGCTTTAAGAAAAACTGAGGAAGAGGCAATGATATATAACTTAAGGGCAATGATATATAACTAAAGACACAGGACGTGGCAAAAGGGAGACAATGATAGCATATGGGGAGTAAGAGAACCCCTCAAAGATGAATAGTTGGTATTCCATGACCCTATTTCTCTCTGCTGACAATGCTTCTTCTACCAGGAACACCAGCCCCTGCTATTTGATGTCTTTTATTGAGGAGTTTTTCAGTGGAAAACACACTATTCTTTCAATATTCAAGAGAAAGTTACCACTAATAATAGAAAAGAAAACCTAACTGCTGTAGTATATTGGTTGTCATTCTTTGAGACTCACACAGCACCTGACCAAAAATCCATCTAATAGTGGCGTATTTTAGTCCAGAGGAGACTACAGTGCCATATAATCAGTGTAACCATGCTTAGAACTCAGTCTGTCAATATGGGCTTTCAAAAAAGTATTTCCAGGGGCTGCTTTCAGCCTGAAAGCTTTGGCACTTAAAGCACAGTTGCTTTTCTGTAGATTTTTTCCAACTGTAGGTCCACAAAGCAGCCTTGAGATGTATAAAGCACACCATAATCCATGTGCATCTCTGGGGAGGTAATTCCAGGGACTGCAGTTATTAACTGGAGGGGGAAAAATCCATATTTTACTGTTTAGTTGTTTTTTTTTGTCTTTTTTTTGCTTTTTTTTTTGTTTTTTTTTTTAATAAATGCCATCATCTTTACTTATAATAGCCGTTCTCTTATCCTACACACATCAAAATGTCAGGTATACAGGAGAAAACAGAACCACCCATCAAGTGAATCATGTTGATCTCCATCTCTGACATATCTCACCTTCCGATATGTGTTTACAGGGAACTTTGTAACTGCCTTTGCTCAAACACCTACTGCCCTGCATGTTCCAAAACACTCTTCTAACCTGCATTTATAGCCAATGGGATGGCATCAAATGTCCTCAAATATCAAATTTTCTGCATATTTTGGAAAAGGAGGTAACCCTGTACAGGTAACTCCTCACAAACCCTGGAAAAGAAGTGCAGCATGGGGTTTGATGAGAGGCAGGAAAACTATACTGGCATCCACAGGCATCTGCAGCCTTTCCAGCAGCACAACATTAAAAGCACAAGGCACATCCCAAAAGTAGAACTGCTTTATTGATACTAAGACAATGGCAGAGGAAGTATTATTTCCTGTCTTAAAAATCCACCAGCTCTTTTCAGGTGCAATTCCACTGAGGTGTGCATTCCCAAGCTAGTTTGATTTTCCTGTATCAAAAAATTCACACTTCTTAAATATCTGGTTCGGGGATTTTTGAGACATGTATTGCATAATTAACTTTATCAAAACAGAAATCCACTGCTATAGAAAGCACCTTCACTTGTATCTTCTATTCAGCTAATGAATTGTGAATAATGGAGGAATTTACTTATCAAGGGTGGTTCCAATTTCTTCATAACACCTACTACAAACAAATTACAGTCAAGTAGCTGCTTTCAGACCATTTAAGACAAGAACTGATGCCTGCTGAAAATTAGTGAGCATCCTTCCACAGACTCTGGGCATGGCAGAGAGGACAGGGGATGGCAGGGAAGTGGCCACTTGCCATAATGGTGGTGTCCAAGCCAGGTAGAGGGAACCCTGGCTTCATGTTGAAAATGTCTCTGCTCCCAGCAGCTGACAGTTCAGGACCATCTCCTGTGGCCTCTCACTGGTACAGAACTGTATTGATATTAATTGGCATGTATTGGCTCAGTCTGAAATGCTAAGGAGGAGTTTCTTTCTGGCAAAGCAGCAGCTAGCTTTTGAAAACACAGATATAAATTCATGCACCTTTTCTATGTGTAAGGGTGTGAACACAATGGAGAGCTTCTTTTAGTGTCCATCTCTAACAGAGAAAAAGAAGAAGAATCTCAGTAATTCTGTAGCTGTACTCAGTCACCAACAATCACCAGCTTGTGGGTGACCTTGTGGCTGTCCACAGCCAGCTCCCCACGCTCCCAGGTGTCCCCTAGCCCAGCACACAGGGGCAGGCAGTCCATGACACCTCCGTGCCACCGAGCCTGACGTGCCTCAGAGGGGGATCCAACACCCTCTGTTCACCCCAGAGGTCACTCCTTCGAACCCTCCTCTCAGCCAGAACGTGGCACTGAGAAGATGCACAGCCAGAGGTTAAAGCACAGGGCTGGAGTGTGAAGACACTTTTTATATAAAGACCTGCCTCGTGCCTTGGGGCAGTGCCATGAATTTGGCACCTCTGCAAATGCTCCTGCAGAAACTGATGAAATGTCTCGTATTCACTCCAAGAGCCGCTCGCCACGATAAGCTCGACTTCAGCACAAAGAGCACCAGGGTCCAGGTGAAGAGACTGTGAGTTATCATCTCAGCTCTCGTGCTGACTGCCTGGACTATTTCTCTGCTCTTTCTAATTCTTAATAACCAAGGTCCCTCGCCCCTGCCAGGGCCCAGATAACTGTAATTTACCAAATGTGCAGCTGCGGTGACGGAGGGGTTGGGCAGGTCACGGCAGGCAGACCTGGAGCAGAGTCCTCACTGCCGCCAGACAGACTCGCCTCTTATCCATCTGCTCTTTCAGGAGCTGACAGAAAATGGTAAGATCACTGAAGGGCCGTCGAGCTGGCTGGCAGGTCACCTCATCACCACCAAATGAGGGCACGGAAGGAGATTCATCAGTGCCTTTTTTTGCACTGTACTTGACATCCGAGATTTTAATACTCATTCACAAATATTTATGAAACCTGGAACAACATAAACGATGTTTCCTTGCACTGGGTGAAAAACCCAGAGGGCAAAAGGAGGACTACAGTGAATGCTGTCTAATCACCCAATTAGTGAAAAATTGTATCTAAATGAATTTGATGAACCAGGCGAGGTGTCAAAAGGAGCATAAACTGCAAAATGAGCAACAAGGAGGTGAAACTGTAAGTTTACAGATCTTATCACAGGCTGAAGGACTTGTCCTGTGCCACGGCTGATGAAATTAAGGAGGACAGCACAGGAGCTGTTTTTTTCTGTTTATAGCAACTCTAAGCCTGTTTAGGATGGCTTTAGACCAACCACGATTCAACCTAAAAATTGCATCCCTATGGTGAAGATGCCTCTTTTTGGAACAGAGAGCAGTAAAGCTAATTAGAGAAATCAGGGTTCTCAGTAGCTTTTTCCTGTTTGAATGCAAAGGCTCAAGTCCAATCCAAGCAATTAGACAGTAACAGGCACTGCCATCAGATATTCCTGACTCCAAAAAGAAGTAAGTTGGGGGTTTTGGGTTTTTTTTTTTGTTTTTTTTTTTAAGTAACCTGCAAGTACTTTCTCTTATTTGCAGAATTTAGTAATAGATAACTCCTGAAGGTAAATATTGAGCAGAGACTAGACTGCCACAGAAAGCACTAGCAGGATGCAACATGAACCATTCCACATACCTTGGTTTGCTAAAGTACAGCCAAGTCCTGGTAGGATGATTAAGGAGGAGGAAATTAAAAAGAGCTTGGTCTGTTTAGCCTAGCAAAATGAAGTCTGAGAGGGGATGCAATTATTCTTTATAGGTACATTTGGAAGTAAACAGCAGGGAGGGAGAAGAATTATTTAACTTCGAAGGCTGATACTTGTACAAGACCAAGGGGTTATAAATTGTTCATGAATAAATTTAGAGTGGAATTTAGGAGATATCTGACAATTTGCAGATTTCCCAAAGAAGGTGATACAGGCAAATTGATTTGAAAGGAAGCTTGATACATTTCTGGAAAAAAAAAAAAAAAAAAAAAAAAAAAAAAGATAGAGCAGAAAGGATCTTGGAGGCAGAAATTAAAGTTTTCAGTAGAGGATTCAGGAGTTTGATTTGTTGAGATTGTTCAGATTTGTCTAAAACAGACTTGAAAGCCTTGTGTGACCCTTTACATGGAAGTCCCTGAAAGTCTGGTTTTCTTGACCACACAAGACAGCTGCACCGAGGATCAAATACTCAAGATCAAGAAATAGTTTTCAAGGTGAAATGCTGTTTCTGGGATGAAAGTGGCAGGTTAGTTTTGGAAGTCATGTTTCCTGGGATTTAGTAACCCTACTTTATATCTTTGCAAAGATGTATTTTCCTCTACTGTGTAAGAAATTTTCCTGCTTTTGGTGATAAATAAAAGCAGACTGGACAGTCCTGTACTGGCCATTTGTGGAACAAATACAGATTTTTTTTTTTTT
>VZTG01006970.1:2139543-2154946 GCA_013397845.1 Melanocharis versteri | reverse complement strand
AAATACAGTTTTTTTTTTTTTTTTTTTTTTTTTTTTTTAACGGTTACATGCACATTTTCCACACATGTTAATTAATATATGGAGCCGACTAATAGTGGCCAATGCTACATTTGCCAACAACAAATTTTATGACCTAAAAGCCCATTTACTCTGATCCTGTGCTTTGTTCCTCTCTAATTTTTGGATACAAATTATATATGAAAACTAATTTTTCTTCTACAAAAATGCTTGCATGTAGTATGTTCACTCTAAACACTTCTAAGCAACCCCAAGTTTTAAATTTACTGACAAGCCCTTCAACTACCTCCTGTAAAGGCTTTTGTGTGTCAGACACCACTAAGGTTTTTCTGAAGACTGTCCACAATACACTACATTTTTAATTACAAAATACAAAAAATAAATTATAAAGGGATGTATTTGCAAAGCTGCACTGTTTTTTGCAAGCTCAGTACAGGTTTTGATCTCATGATTTACATTTTTGTTCAAACATATGTTTTTTTCCCTAATATTCCCTCATCCCTTCTAAACCCAGCACGTTTCAGCACATCTTTAAATATTCTTGCATACCCCTGCACTAAACCCGTTTTCTCTTCCAGCGCGTTTCAAAACGCGCCATTGCCACAGCAAGGATTTTAGTGCAATCCATCAATCTTCCCACATTATGAACATCAGTAACGACAGAAAAACCTTCCTGGAATTTTTCTTGCTTATTTGGAGAGGGGAATTGATGAATACCATGATATGTTTGAGCACAGCGTTCAGGAATTGATATGGGCAGCCAGACAGAGGAGGCTGAGTCAGGTACGCGATACCCCCCGCGAACCTCCAGAAGGGCTCGAGGACTCTTCCTCACTGGTGGAAATTCTGGCACTGCGGCTGAAACTGATGGGTTACTCAAATTTATATGACATGAGATCCCTCTGTAATTAAACCTGAATGGAGAAAAAACAACAAAAAGAAGAAACTTAGGAAAAGGGAGAGTGACATTGACTTTGTGCCGTTCTCTCCTCCAGCAGGAATGTGGGTCACATTGGGCTGAAGGAGCCCCCTACGCCAGCGTGTGCTGGGTGTAACACCCATCTGTCTTCCCAGGTTTGCTCAGCCATCCTCTGGGAACCTTGCTCTTGCTTTCTCCCCTCTTTCATTCCTCCAGCTTATTTAAGGAGCACGGAAGCACATAATGATGGAGATAACTCTCCCGTGCCCTGCGCGGCACGTTCGGCAGACGTCAATGTCAGCCCGTGTGTGCTCAAGGACTGCAGCTCAGAGACTGAAGAATGTGTCTCGTGGCAGGATCTAAATATAAAATTGTCCATCTACCTAAAAAGTGTTAGCACATCGATAGCAGAATCTGACTTTTGCACCTATTAATATCTGGTAAGATTATAGTGAGCTTAAAATGTAGGCAAGCCTGCAAATTTTATTTACAGATGACTGGTAAATACACAGACTTCTATTATTTTTAGCACTGTAGCTGAGAAATTCAGAATAGAGTAGAAAGGGAAAAAAAAAAGTTGTGGCTCTAACTTTTGTTTCAAATGAGGTATAAACGGATGTCAGTCTCTCATCTGGGATACGAAAGAAAATAAATCCAACATCTATTACTACTCCACTGTAGAAGGAGAAGCAAACTAAATGCAGCAGTAACAACATTAAAACTGCAACATTTTCCAAGACCTTATCATTACAGAAAGCACATCCTTTCAAGTGTCAGCCCTCCAGCACTGCAGGTCCTTATATCACGATGCTATTACCCACCTCTGATCCTCCTGGATTCAGCAGCACGATAAAGAGAGCTAATTAAGTAACAACAGATCCATAGATTTTTTCCTGCCATCATGCTAAAGACGTGACATCATACCATCACTGTCTAAATATGCACAGGGAAGAGCCTCATCTCCCTGGCTCTGTGCACTTAGTGGAGAGCAAAGACCCCAAATTCCCTAGGGAGGACGACAGGAAGATGGAAAATACGAGCGTTATCCTGCCTGCCTTAGTAGGAACAGACACACCAGGTTTTATTTTTTCACCCAATTCTATTGCATCTTTTTAGTTTCATTAATATTAAATACGTAATAAGCTGAAAGGTAGTGGTTGAGACTAATTTATTTTAAAATAACCACTTATATAGTTTTTTTCTCATTCTACATAATTATAAATTACTTGTACAGAGCTGTATTTGAAGCTTTTGTGTGATTATCAAGCTTACAGAGAGCCCTAGGCATAGAATCATAAAATCATAGACTGGTGTGAGTGGGGAGGGACCTCAAGGATCATCTCATTCCACCCCCTGCCATGAGCAGGGACACCTGCCACTATCCCAGGTTGCTCCAAGTCCCATCCAGCCTGGCCTTGGACACTCCAGGGATGTGGCAGCCACAGCTTCTCTGGGCACCTGTGCCAGGGCCTCAGCACCCTCACCAGGAAGAACTTTTTCCCAATATCCCATCTAAACCTAATGTTTGTCATTTTAAATCCATTCCATCTTGTCCTCTCACTCCTCGAGTCCCTCTCCAGCTCTCCCAGAGCCCCTTTAGGCACTGGAAGGGGCTCTAAGGTCTCCCCAGAGCCTTCTCTTCTCCCGGTGAACACGCCCAGCTCTCCCAGCCTGGCTCCAGAGCAGAGGGGCTCCAGCCCTCGGAGCATCTCCATGGACTCCAGAGTCACTCCAGCAGCTCCACGTCCTTCTCACACTGACGGCCCCAGAGCTGGACACAGCCCTGCAGGTGGGGTCTCCGGAGAGCAGAACAGTTATGATCCAGACAGAACGACTCAGCAGCAGGCAATCCATGCTCAGAATTCAGATTTTCTCACAGGACACTAGCTCTCAGGAGACAGTCTCCTGAAAAAAAATGCCAGCTATCCAAATCCCAGCAATCCATCAGTTATTCCAATACTACAAACTGCCTTCCATCACTAAAATGTTGCTGTGACACACTGCTAGAAACTGCATGCTTTTCAGTTGCCTATTAATATCATATCACAGACAAAAAGGCATTAATCTAGAAATGGTTTCAAATGGGTAGGACTATAGGACCTGAACTAATGATTCATAAAATCATTTGCAGCTATTAGTCTACAAGGATAAGTGCAGCTAGTGCTTTTATTTCAGTGCTTGGTGTGGTACCATCAATTTAAAATCTATCATCTCGTCTGCTGTGATGATTTTATGTATGCAGTGGAACCCAGAGCAGCCTTGTCAGGATTTTAAAATCTAGATTGCTATATACAATTACAGGTGTCACAATACGAAATAACAATCAGAGGCACCAAGAGGAAAACTCCAAAAATTCCCATGCACGCCAAGCGGGAAGTCAGTTGTTTAATATTCCTGCATCATAGTGTGATTATTTCACTTGATGGAAGTGATGCATTTTTACATAACTTGATCTAAGGTTACATCTCTCATGAAAATGATTTGCAGTCTTGAAATCCCCAGGGATAAGGAAAAGTAAGAGGGATATTTTTAATGGGCAGATGTCATTTCTGTGAACGTTTCGCCAGCTGTCAATACAGAATGTGTCGGCTGGACTCTATCTTGGAAAAACAGTAGAAAAGACCTTAGCTGGCAGATATTTTCGTTCTCAACCTTTTTCTTGAGCAGCAGAAAGGCAGAAATATGCAACGCTAGGCATAACTAGCAGCGATCGTATTACGGAGGTGAAAACAGTCACCAAGCAGAAAGGAATGAGCAGGTTTAAGGACAAACCTCTCGGAGGACACACCGTGGTCCCTCTGGGTGGAGGCTGGGTCTCTGAGACCTCACAGCACTTTGCTCCCTCTCCCCAGTGCAGCAGTGACAGCAGCACTTCATTTCTATCTTCATAATAAATTAGATTAAATTGCTGGGGTGCTGGGAGACCCGCGAGCCCCAGGGATTGCCAACTTGATGAAGACTTTATTTTTAAGTCGCTAAAAGATATCCAATCATGGGAAGAGTAATGAAGAAAACCTAATTGTCTGGAGAGCACATGAGGCTGACAGACAGGTTCAATCCATTTTCTGTAGGACAGATGTGTGAAACACAACACAACAATACGATATACACAGAGGACTGAAGGGGCAGAGAGAGACAGAAATCATTTCAGCCTTTTCAAAACGATGTCCATCCAACAGAGTAGGGAACCACATGTCTTACAGGAAGAGCACTTCTTACACGTGCAAGGGGCCCTCACCAGGGTTTGGGTTTTTGGGGGCTGTTCATATTCTCTGCCACTTCCTTGCACTGAGTATGCTGAAAAAAAAATAATCTCCAGTGAAGACAGAGAGAGTATGTCTGGCATTATGAAAATGCCAAATGTGCTTTCTGAGGACTTTAATTCAGCAATGTTTAACTTAATTAAATTATTTGTATTGTGCAATTAATTATGCTAAACTGCCTAAGCCGTGAATGAATGTACTTTGCCTTTTAATCTAAATAAAACACATGCATAGAAAAACAGCAACAGCAGAGAAGTCCACAGCTGCTGCCAAGACCTGCAGAATTTGAGACTCACGTGACCTTTCAGGAGCACTGCTGGAAAAACAAACACACCAGGGGAAAAAACTCAAAACCGCTAAGAAAGGAGAAAGGGAATATGACATTTTGTCAGGATATAAAACACTTTGTTATGCAGTCACCAGGAGAAGTTAAATGGGCTTTACCAAATCCTTCGAGCTGGCCAGAAAGTTCTTTCCAGTGTCAGTTAAAGAAGTAGTAAGAAAACAAAAGCTCGTTCTGAAGTTCATCATCTTTGTCCCTTACAAATTGCCCAGCGAAGGAAACCCGAAAGGCCAGAGCCACTGAGCTGCTTTCACCAGCTCGTTTGCTGAGAAGGAGCCACCAGTGATTCAGAGTTCATCTGGATTGTAACGAAGGACTCAGTGCTTACTTTGGGAGAAAGGAAAGATTTGGGAAGTCTCCTCTTTTTTGAGTAGGTGGAATGAATCAGTCTATGCAGGTCTGTATCCAATTTGAAATTACAGAACAGCTTGATATACATGCAACCTCATTAGCCTTTTACAAGAGTAACTGTCATTTTTATTCGAATGTTATGACTTTAACGCTGAGGCTGGTTAATGCTTCTGATATTTAATCACAGAGTACAAACCGTAATTGTTCTATTTCTAATACGTCTGACCTCTGGCCTCCAATGACAAACTATGTGATTGGTTTTCAAAATACATAAATGTGCATAGATTTTAACAGACATTTACTTAAAAATAGATACTTGAAAATATTAAGAACTTAAATTAAGCATTTTCGTCAAGACAAAAATATTCCAGGATTTTGAGCTATATATGAGGACATTCTTTCAATATTTTTAAGACTATTGGTAGAGAAATAGAAGTTCCATTTGCATACTGAACTGGCCATTTCTATACAGGCAGTTAGGGGATAATATTAAAATGCCCTCTGGTAGCTCTAAAAGAGACACCAGTGTTAAGATCCAATAAAGTCTTTAATTTTCTTAGGTACATTTGGATCTTGCAACCAGTACTGAATCAATGTTTGTGTAAAAAGCCTCTCAACATCTCATTCACTTGATAGGTCCTTTGGGACATAGTATTGTTCCTTCTGCTATAATGGACCATTGCCTTCAAATACTGTAACATCTGTGGTACATGATTACCAACTTCCTGGGCCAAATTAATCCCTGGTGTAAATTCCTTGAATCTGATCAAATCATGCCAGGGTGAGTCTGACTCTTTGCCTTTCCACATTTCCTCTCACAATTTAAGAGTGCAAAAGGTGCAATCCTTCACCTACTTTTTAATTTTTCTAAATAAATAGGCCAAGAAAAATTTAGAGGCCTGGAAAGGATCATTCAAGTAAAATCCAAATTATTATTATTATTATTATTATTTTGTATTTAATTCCCCATTTTCTACATGGAAAAGTCATTATTAATTTTCTGTATCTCAGAACATAAAGCAGGAAAAAATCAAGACGCTTCAGACCAATTGGAGCTTGGTATTTCTTTAACCCTTTTGGAAAGAAGCCTAATACCCCAACTGTGCTTTCAAGTGTGGATCCTTTGGGAGGCAAAATGAAACACAGAAATCCAGATGGGAAAGAAGAGGAGATGCTTCACACACCCTTAGGGAGTCTTACACATCTCTTTAAAGAATACTTTGGGAAGAAGGCTATATTTGGAACCAGACAATAATTTAGGTTGTAAGGACCTCAGGAGGTCCAACCCCCTGCCCCTCCAAGGGCCGATTTCACGTTAGATCAGATTGTAGAGCTTTGTCCCCATGTTCAATCCCACCCTGGGGTTAGAGAGAGCCAACCTGCAGGGGGAATCCTAAACAGGGCTGTAATTGTCATTAATTGCAATGGCTGGCTCATTAAAAGCGGCATTTTCCACAGCTGGAAAAGAAGCAGAAAATGGGGATTTATCGCAAAGCTTTGCCATGGCTGCAATGTGAACAGACCACAGTGAAGGGCAGGATAAAAGAAATACTGTCCGGGGCCAAGCACAGCCTTGAGCAGTTCACAACTGAAGAAAATATGAGAGGCTGAGGAAGGGAGCATCCATCTAGAGGAGGAAGGAAAAATGAGAGAAATAAAGCATGGCAGAGTGGAGAAATTTGTCAGAAATGGCAAAGAAGGATCACAGAGGAAGAAGAAAAACCTGGATGTAATGGTGGAAAACAGATTCTCTGCCACACGGCATCTGCTGACTGCGAGTGTCTCATCAGTCCTGATTTCTACTGATTTACAACATCAAAAAGAAAAGAGAAAGAGGAACATCCAGATCATAATTCATATGATTAATCCAAATATAGGTAAGTGTAGAGCAGAATATGCCAGTGATAGCACAGGCAATCATAAACCTACACAGGTCAAAGAGATCCAACTGGACCTTCTGAAGACCTCATTTGTACAATCCTACAGACACCAAAAGGAGAATCAAAACCTTCGGATGGGAAGAGTGTGAAGGTGAGTAAATAGCAGGGAGGGAACTGGACTGAGACGAGCCAGGACTTTGCAGAGCAGGTATCGAGCTGCTGCCACTGGAGCACTGCGACTCTGAGAGGAGATTTCTGTCTGGAGATAAATTGTCTTCATTGCCACAAGCACTGAGAAACTGTCCCTTCTCCTGCTACCAGATGAATATGAATGGAGTTACAAATGAGCAGCACTGATGAAAAAAATCAGACTGATAATCGATAAGACTCTTCTGTAGTGGGCACACAGGGAAGGCTTATAAAATTCACCCATGCTGCAGTTTATTGCTCCGTAAATTGTCATAATGATTTTTTTTTCCCCAAATAAATACATACTAAACATTGTAAACCATGCATTATTTGAGGAATACATTTTTCCAGCAAGTATCTCCCACCTTATTCCCAGTACATACAGTCTGTAGTCCCCATTACTGCTGGAAGTTTCAGGAGTCTCCCTTCAGGCTACCGTGGTATTTTAAGTGTTATTAACATAAATGATGGTTTCTCACAATCACTGACAAGACACTGGCTCTTTGTTGTTTCATAAGAGTGCCTATATTATTCTATAAATTATTTAATGCTGTCAGATACTCTCATAGAGGACTAACAATTATTGCACCCTTGTAATGATGGATAAAAGTAAGCTATGATTGATTAGGAATTACAGAGTTATTGATTAAATCAGGCTACTGAAACCCCATGAGTCACTTTCTTTTCATGGTATGCAGAAAATAATTTATCAGTCGCCCAATCTTGTCTTTTAAATACCTGTAGTGTAATTTAACTTTCATTGTTAGGAGGAATCTTCAAGAGCAGTTTATGACCTTGGCTAGCTATAGCTAGAAATAAAACCACTTAATAGATTCTTAGAATTTACATATTTTTTTTCTAAAAATAGGCTATATGCTATATAATATGCAGATAATATATGCTGAAAAAGATTAACTAACTTAGGGACAAGAAAAGGAGGGAAATTGAGAACAGACTTTCTTTTAAAAAAAAAAAATAAAATGGGAAAAATTAGCTTCTTAAAGATATGGGACAGAGAACAGAGGTTCATAACTTCCTCATGGCTTTTTTCAACTGATGCTTCCATTAATAAGTTACATGGAAAGGCATAAGGACACAGAGGAAATAAGACAGAACTGCTCTGCTGAAAATTCAAAACTCCTCCAAACAGCAGCAACACTTCCACTTACGTCAGTGGATGCTCTTGATTTTTCATGACTACTCTGAAATGATCATACGCCTTTCGATAACATTTTTAAACACTATTTCGTTGGCAGGAAGTAAGAGTTAACAAAGTAATTTAAATAAAAACATCATGCATTTGCCTAAAATACAAAACTTCTTAATGAGAAGCAGTTCGTCATACTTTTGGCAAGCCTATCCACGATTGCCTTTTTATTTTTTGGCTATTACAGAGGCTAATGGCATACTAAAAATCTTCTTTCATGTACAAATTAATTGTGTCCTTTTGCAATTCATATTAGCCTGCCTTACTTTCCATTCCGAGGCTTTTAAAAGGTTTATACGGAACCAATGGATGTTCTCCTTTGTTGTGCACAACACTTCAATTACCCACTTTCTACGAGTTGAAAGCAAAAAGACTGTAAATGCTGGATACAGACCATTGTCAACATGCGGTAATTTGGCAGAAAAATTAAAAAGAAAAGTTCTCTTAAAAAAATAAAATAAAAAAAAAAGTAAATTTAAACTCTCAGCTTTGGAGATTGAAGGCAAATTATTTTTATATGTAGCGACTACAAAGAAGCATGTGCTCCTTAATGATGGAACAGGGTGTTAGCAATTTGCAAAGGTCGGAATTTCACTCCTCCTGCTTCTGAGGAAAATATATTATCCACTCTTCCCTCACCATTAAATGAAGTTCAGCCTTTTCCTTTCTGCCAGTTCTTTCAGGTAGTGAAAAGTTGTTGGGTTTTTTTTGTTGTTGTTGTTGTTGTTGTTTTCCTCTTTTTTTCTTTTTTTTCTTTCTTTTGCTTGTTGAAAACACTGTTGAGTGCAGAGCAGAGCAAGGCCACTCCCCATGGGGAGCCAGGGATCTGAGGGACACTCTGAGCCCCCATCGCCCCATTTGGGCTCGGAATACAGAGACATTTTGTATGAACTTACAGTTTCTGCAAGAGCTGATGGCATTTCAGCAAACAGATACGAAACAGAGAGGGTGCAGAAGTAGGACAAGGAACGGGTTTTGCCATCACAAACAATTTGGAAATCTGAAATTTTCAGGATGCACCTCAAGCTGCCCTGTCTAAAACACCTGCAGGAACACAGACTCAGTGTCTTTGCAGGTTCGCCTCCAGCATTGTAATCACAGTGAAATCACCCTTTATTTTATGTTGGTCACTGAGATACTGAATCTTGTAAACACTGCTAGAAAAGCCAACAAGAAAAAGGTCTATGCTTAAAAGATATTTCTTCTCCTTGGATGCAAACCAAAAATTCCTCAGGCATGTACTGACTACGCTATAAGCAGTAAAAAGAAAATAGAGTAAAATAGAGTAAAAAGAAAATAGAGTAAAATAGACTAAAAAGAAAACTCAAGTAATATTTTTTTTTCATTTCCTTTATTCCTAAACAATACCTTTTATGTTCTATAGGACATTATTGCTTTTTCAGCAATTGGCTAGCATTTTTTTTTACGTGTTCCATATTACCAAGCAGAGGTGGAGAAAGTTTCCTTCCATGCAGCGGCTACTGCTGCAAATGCATCAGCAGGAGATTTGGTAAACTTGATTCATTTGGGTAGAAGGAGGCATTGCATATCAACCCTGGCAATTACGTATCAGGGTATGAGATCCTGAGTAATAGATAGGTGTGATTCAAGGACTGGTACATCATTATCAGCTAGCACTGGCTGGCCTCATTCCCTATGCTCTGGAAAATAAAAACTTTTTTAAAAGTAATCAGAATGTACATGCATATTACCTCAGATTCTCGTTCTTATCCGCACCAAAAAATGTAGGGTTTTGTACAAGAATGCTGACATTTTTGAAGAAGGAAAAAATAATTTTCTATTTCCTTCCCTTTTAGCATTTCAAGCTTTGTGTCATTTGATAATATACATGACTAGGTTTAATACTCAATCGTCTCCCAAATCCAATTTGACTAGCTAACAGGGTTTAATTTACATGATGATACAATTTCTCACACCAGAAAGCATAGTAACCCTTCTTCTTTGGAGGTTAATGGTGATCTAGCTTAAAGCCCACAAGATAATTACAAGGAATGTGCTTCAGGTGACAAAGTATTTTTGACAACCCCAGACTGTTGATAGCTTTTTAATTATACTTCTTCCCACCATAGGAAACAGTATGCTTTTTCCTAAATAGTTTGCAGGCATTTGGAGTTTATTTATTTATTGCTCAGCAAATTGCTATGCACTGTAATCAATATTTTAACTGACTGCTACCCCAGGCTCTGCTCTCTTTCTTTCTTCTATTTGGAGCAAAAATTAAACTTGGGGTTTATTTATTTTTTTTTTTCCATAGAAAATGAAATACAAAAGAGCATCAAAAGAAGAATACAAACATTTATTGACTTGCTTCTTATCTTCTGCACCCATTTGATATTTTCTGACATTTAGAAATTGAAACTTTGCAGGATTTCTAGGTGCGAGCTTTGCTAACAGAGAAGGTCAGGCTCTTAAGCAACAAGGAAGTTTATGATTATTAAATATAACCAACTAAAAAGGAGAAAAAAGGAAAATCCTGTGGCTGTTTTTTCATTTTCTCAATAGTTTCTGCCCCTGCCTTACTCTGCAGGTAATAAAAAGGGCTGGTTTGGTCAAGAGTAGAAAGTAATTGTTGTAAATAACTGTGATACACAGCAGGAGCAATAATGTGCAGGGGTACCCATTTTCCATTTACTTTATATGCAAGTGTTGATTGTTTTTTATGCCACCGAAATTAGTTTCCCACTAGTATTTATGTGTCTCACAACAAATTGTTTGTCACTTTCCCTGATTAAATGTGCTCTTAATAACACCCAACTTTAAAAGTCTTTTCAGTTTGGAGCCCACAGTTCAATCATGATGCCTGCCCCTCTCAGCACCTCTCACTTGTCCTTAAATAAACACCTCTATAACTTAAAGAGAATGGCAGAAAAGTAAAAAATGAGACCTGGGTGTAAGTGCTCCAAAAAAACAACCCAGGTCTTGGAATAGAACCAAAAAACCAGAAAAACAGTAATTGCTGTAAAAATTAATTAAAAGTGTAAAGCACTACCTGTGCCCCCAAACATTCCCTGCATCTTATTAGTCCCCTCGCAGGTTCTTATTAACATGCACAGAGAAAACAAAGTTCTCTGCTGGGGCAGATAGGAAATAAAAGAAATCCAGCACAAAGTAAATCCTTGGACAGCCAAGGATTTTCTTGCTTTTGATTTATGCTTTTCTTAGTCCCACCTCTTGTCTAGCTCAGACTAAGATCTATTTCCCAGCCTCTGAGGAGCCTCAGCTGGATGGAGCTCCGAGCAATCAGGTCTAGTGGAAGGTGTCCCTGCTCATGGCAGAGGCTTGGAACGAGATGAGTTTTGAGGGCCATTCCAACACAAACCATTCCAGGATTCCACGATTCTATGAAATGCATAATTTTAAGGTAATGCGAGAAATTCTGGAAGCTGGAATAGCACAGCTCAATCTAGTTTTGTCCTATTAATTGTCAGTCCACATAATTAATCCCTGGGGTACCTGAGACCAGCAGGGAGGCCCTTCAGGCTGGGTTTTGGGGCTTTCCAGGGCAGCTGTGCAGCTCCAGTGCCCTCATTCCCAGGCTGGAGCAGCTTTGCAGTGCCCAGCCTTGTCAGCAGCAATTACAGTGGTGCAGCTCTGCTAGCAAAGCCTCTAAACGTTACTTTAACTTATCCCAGTTCTCCTGTTCTACTTTTCTTCCCCCCCAAATATAGCTCGTTTTGCCTCACTGAGTGAAATAAATGCTCCTGAAGAAAAAAGTTTAAATATTTAAGAAGCTCACCCTCCCTCAGAAAACCCAATATCCATCTAGGCCAGCTCCCCCTATGCTGGGACTGCACAGGATCAGCTTAAAGAAGCCACAGACAATGTCTGCTCCTGCAGGCAAAATAAAATGGGGGAGAAAAACTTCAGCACAGCACGAAATTTATGGAGAGTAATATTTGTTGATAAACAAATCTTTTAAGCTACTCTACCCTTACAAAAGCTAGACTGGAATGAACTCCCCCAACTAAGTCCAAGGCATATTTTTGCTATGGATTTACCATATATTTACATTCTTGTCATAAATGACCTTTTATTTTTTTGTGTGATGTTTGCTCTTATTAAAGCCTAGTAACAGTGGAGGGCAGATTTTAAAAGCACACCATAGAGAATATTCAGCATTTCTATTCCTAAAAAAAAGAAGTTTGCATACAGCATTGATCACACTTCAAAAGATGTGTTATTGCCTAGAGTGTGGTTACAAGCGAATGCATTATCACTGATGCTACATTTTAATCTGAAAGTAATAAAAAAAAACCCTTTTGTAAACACATTGCAGCTACATTGAGTGAGTGCACTGAGAGCCCTGGTACTTCCTGTGAAACCCAGCTCTGTGTGGTGCTAGTGGAAATCAGAGTGGTCTTATTCTGTCTGATTTATCTGAAGTTTCAAGGGCACACAGAAATAGCAAATGGCAGATTTGCACTCTATCCCCCAGTACAGACATATGTAGGTTAATAGATAGATAGAGCAATTGGGACAGAAATGCATTATATAAGTTAAAAAAGTACTGAGCGTGGGGTTTTTTCAGGGCCACAACAAAAAGCTCTGAACAGAGGGCTGATACTGGAGTTCACATTTCCCTCCTGACTGTAGATCAGAGCAGCACCTCTGAAGTAAGTAACACTTCAATTAGTTTCCACTAAATCGCAGTAAGTAGAGCAAATGAGATCCAGTTTAGGCCAGGACACTGAATCACTTTTTTTTTTTTTTTTTTCCCCACTTCTCATGTAGTCCTTGACTTCTCCAGCAAGCTTTTTATCACTACTGAATCTCAAACAGACTAAATGTATAATGAGAATTGCAGGAGTTAGGAGTTTGGGTTTGGTTTTGGTTTTCCCTGATCAGTCTCATCGAAAAGCAGAAAGTCAGAATTTTAAGTATTTCCTAAAATCATTCCTGTTCTTCTTTTCCTCTACCCTTCCTCTAGATATCATTTTCTCTTCATATATCACATTGTCAAACACTTTCCTGTGGTCATCACAAGAATAACACTTGATTTACTTCCCTTCAACAGTTGATTTTCTACACAGGTTAACATTTTCACATTTATTTTTCCTGTCACATTATCATCGTGTTTTCAAATAACTTAATGACAGTGTACTCAATGTATCCTCTTGCAGCAACAAAACTCCCTTCTAGACCAGACTTCAAACATGATGGCTTTCAATGTCACTTCTCCCGACACCAGGCAGCTGTGAAATCTGCACGGGATGTTTCTGCACTCTCCAGACAGCTGTACAGTTACAGAGCTCCATAAATCAAAGCAGAACACAGTGAATTGTGAGACTAATACAGATTTCTAACCACAACAGGGATTTTAATATCAGGTATTTGTGTAGCTGCTTTGTCTTATTTACACAGGAAATAAACTTTGCATTATCTGAGCTGTGCTTTATACAAAAGATTCTTCCAATTCATCCATTTACTCAAGGTCCTGCTGTAAGCTCTACATTCAGCTCCAGCATAGCGTCCTCCTTTGAGACCAGCTCTTCCTCTGACCCTTACTGTCTTACAGCTTTGCTTTCCAAAGGTGCAGACAGGCAACAAGCTACTGAGTAAAGCCCTTCTAGATATCCCTCCTTTAATTTGTAGAGGTTAGGCATAGGAGCCATATCTGTTACTACAAACGCTGCAAGACAGGGCTGCAGCCTGACTAAAAGAAGTTTTTTTTATATCTGTGACTAAATCACGAATGGCATCAGCAGCACACGTTCCGTGCAGGAAAGCCGCAGGAATAGAACCCCTCGCACCCACCACGACTCATACAAGGCATCTGGGCAAACTGCAGTGATGTCTGATTCCTATTTTCATCCCTATTTCAAACGCAGGGCTCACACCTGTTGAGCTACGATCCTTATGCCTGCATAAATCCATGTTTCAATCAAATCACGTCTTTTTTGTTTTTTTCCTTCTCCCTGCCATATGCATAATGATGGGGTGACAGCTGAGAAGAGAATAGGCTGACATGTTCATCACTGTGAAGGATGGCCTCCTGTCACCTCAGCTGTGACAGAACGGTCACAGCCTGTAAGGGCCTAATGAATAAGGCAGGCTGGATTTTGTCCTTCCTCCATGAAAAGTTGCAATAGTGCCTTTTTCCTACTTCATGCAGCATCACAATGTCACAACGAGCAATCCTGCTTGCATCTGTTTCCGCAAGACACTCAGTGTCTGTTTTTACAAAACTGAAGAGTTTGGTAAAACAAAAGCAGCACATTTCGGGCTGCCCCTCAGCAAAAGAGAAACCTACAGGATGGGGATGTCAAAAGGTAGCTTTCACCCACACCACCCGAAGAGGCCAGGAGAAAGGTGCAGTGCTTGCCCATTCAAATGACACCTCTAAACACCCACTTACTTTCAAGGATACCCTTCCTGGAGCTGTTAAAGCCTGGGAAAGGTCATTTGTCAGGATACGATCCAGCAGCACATCTTGTCCTTCTAACAAGAAGGATTTCTTTCCTCCCAAAGCAGTGAAAGAGAAACGAGTACTGAGCTAAAATTCCTCAAATGGGCAGTAACTAGGATGTTTATGGGTGCGCTAAGAATATGATCTGCACACTGGTAGCAGCTAGAAAAGATTTTGTAATTCATTTGGTAGTGCAGAAGGTCACCCCTTTGCAGAGGGGGAGCATTTGGTGTGCCCTTATGCACGCAGGGCTGTAACTGTGCATTTGTTTGCCTGTGTATGCATTCTGATTTATGTGGTTTGCATGTATTGTGTGTGCATATTATCCAGAATTGGGAGCGCTGCCACTGTTAATCATTCATCATGTGTAATTCCATGTACAAATCACGATTAATCTGTGACAGAGGGATGGTAGGAAAGAAAACGCTACATTGCCTGATAAAGCAGACAACTGATTCTCTCTTCAAACACAGAAAGGTTCTGAAATGTTTGTAGATGTGCAATCTCTTATACTTTTGCTTTTTCAATTAAGTAGCAATTTAGTCTCAATGCTACAATGAGTCTAGACACAAGTAAGACAGGACCAATGAGTTTTCTTCTCAATTAAAAAAAATTCAATTTACGTATATAGCACATTCAGTAAAATGTTACAGATATATAAGGCTCAGACTGTTTTATTAACTTGCTTGGTTGGGAGGGCACAGAATACTCTGGACTCAGCACAGTAAAATTTATTCAAATCAGATATGAAGCACAGAATTAATACTCTCTATAATATAGGTACTTGAACTCTTTTTTTTTTTTTT
>VZTG01006970.1:2085204-2139513 GCA_013397845.1 Melanocharis versteri | reverse complement strand
AAAAAAAAAGAAATTAAGTGGTTCCAAAAAATTTATTTTAAATCAAGCCTGTCCTCGTGGTGTTACATCTTCCTGTAAACACAAAATAAACCACTTAGCAAGTGTAATTCTCAACTGAGAACCAAAACCAGTTTCTAAAAAATTATCAACTGGGATGTTTCAGCATTGCCTCATAAGAAAAAACTTTCCAGAATTTCCCTCTGAAATAGTGTCCCAACGTGGGATAAATCCACACAGCCCAACTGAGCAAGTATCCGTAAAAACTGCTGTTGGAGTAGCTTTCAGCAGTGGTTTGATATGAAATAGAATTAATAAAGCAGTTGTTTGGAGTTCTTATCCTTCCTAGTTTTTCTCATTTAAAGCAGTCCGGGGCATTCAGTGTGCAGGGTAAGTTCTTCACCATGCAAACTGTGTTATAAATGCACATTGTGTTCTAAACCACAAACCTTTACCTGATAGTCCTAAGATCTGAAAATCCAGCCCCTTGTCTTGAAGAAGTTTGCACCAAATGAAGGGAATTTCAGTGGGAATGTGGGTAGGGTGGATCACTATGAAATACCAGGGTAAATCACTGCTTTAAGAGTGTGAAAAGGTGGCAACCAACTAAAAGGAGAAAATAAAAGAGTCAAATTTTATTTTGCAGCAAATCATGGAAAATATACCTATAAAGAAATTACTTACAGATGTTGCTTTTAGGAAGGGAATTAAAAAGCAGAGAGCATGAGGGCAATATACTGCTCAATGTGTGAATTACGTACGTATAATTTAGAAACTTGCTATTACATAAAATGAGTAATTAAAGAGTTAAATTGCTTCCAAACTTACACAATATAGTCTAAGTAGCCCATATATCTACTGTGCTTAAAATGCCAGGGATTACACAATATAGAAATGTGTTAATGTTGATTTACATCTGCACCCCAATTCTACGTACAAGTGCTGTACAGAGGGGACTGGGTGCTGCTACAGCCTTTGGTTCTTATACTTGAAAGGGGCTGTTTTGCAAACCTTTAGTGTGGTAATTACACAGGAGTTTTAGGAAAACTCCCAGGCAGATCAGCTAGTCATTAATTTTTGCTGGAAGACAAAATGACGATATTTAATTGCTCTGTTTTCTAAATGTGCAGAACTATTCCCTCCCCTAAGCAGCTCCTGTTAGAGACAGGGTGGGTGATGCTGTGGGATTCCCAGGCTCCCAGCAGCCAGCAGCTCTTCTGCTGGTCTGCAAGGAAGTTTGGGAGATGCTGTCAGAAAGCAATTGCTTCTGTCTCAATTCCATCTCCATTTCCTTGCAATCAAATTACTGCTGTTAAATGTTTTCCTTCTGACAGTTCAGTCACCTTCTGCTATCATAGAACACATTAAGACAGTAAATTCCCAGCTGCATTTTGTCAGGACTTGGAAATCTGGATGATTTGGAAGTTACCCTTTGGGATTACACTGCTGTTGGTTTAGTAGGATGATTAATTTAAAGCAAGGAATGTGTTTGGAAAAGGGTGTTTGGCATCAGGAATAACCACTGCTGGACACTGGGTCTGTGAGAGCAGAGATTTTTGTTTTCTTTAAAAGTTAATCCTTCATCAGGGGGGATATTTTGAATTACACAGGATACCTTTCAGAGACTGAAACACTGAATTTATTGCAATATGGAATTTGACCATGGGTATTAACATACTGATATATCAGTTAATTATTTTGGGGGTTCTTGGGGTCAACAAGCTGACTGGAGTCCAGGACCTAGTTTAGATCATAAGTTATTTTTTAAAGGAGAGCACTAAGTTTTTTCTGTCATTTTTATTCTTTACCTTCTCTAATCCTTCTTGATGGATGGATTTTTTTTCCCCCACTGCTTGAAAAATATTGGTAAAGAAGCTATCTTTATAAAAAAGAGGGGATGTACATTTTAATGGGACACATGGACAATCAAAATAAAAGTTACTTTGTATGAAAAATCACACTGTAAATATGGCATGATTTAGTATAGAAAGTTCATACACAAAGGGACGTCTGCAAATTAACTGCAAATCAGAACATTCCTATTACATTTGTGTACAACAGAAATTAATCTTATAACATTTCACCCTTCTTTTGAACATGGTTCCAAAAATGAATGAAGACAATAGATGACCATAATCTTCAGTGTACAAAAAATTTTAGAAAATATTGACAAAATTGGTTTTCATGAGATTATACCCCAAATTTTGATAATATTAAATAGTCTAAACATCTAGTATGCACCACACTGAAGTTTTAAGATTTGAAAGTCACACGTTTAGCAACACCTGGGATTGGTGTTGTTACCCACACCTCTGCAGGTGTGTGAGGTGGCAAGGTGAGACAGGGGCCTTTTAAACACTTGATTAAGAGCAAAACATGTTGAATCCAACAGCAGCTGTACTGGAAAGAGTGGCACGAAAGCAGCCATTCCTGCTACGGGCTTGGTAGGAACAACATGCAACTGTCCTCTCTTCCCACACTGCAGACAAAGGCTTGCGAAGAACCTTTGGCACAGCACTGCAAATTAAGCCTGTTAACAAGTATGTATTTTAGCTTTTGTGGCTAATTAAATGGAAAAAGATTTCCTGAGGAAGCAAAGAGCACAGAAATGCAAATGGAACGAACAGACAAATAAAGCTAATACGCTGTTTCCACAAACATCAAAGAGTTTCCTAAGTGACATTTTGTACACTATTGAGATTTTGTGCTGGTTATATCTGAGTTTTACTACTGTTTTTTGTTCTGTTTTAGGTACAAATCTGACACTACCTATAATGAAGAGCAGGAGGTCAACAGACCTAATTTGTAGCCAACACAGCTCAGCCATTTATCAGATCCCTGATAAAGCAGGTACAAGTTTTTAACTAGCAGAAAAATCTTGGGCTTTTCTACAGAGCAAATTGCTCCCTATTTGCAATAAAGCTCAGTCTTACAGGAGTTTAATTGTTATTTTTGCACCACTGGCAAAACAATTCTGTTCCTTTCAGATTCAAAGTCTTAATTTGTCAACTTCTGGTTTATATCTGAGAGAAAAGAATCCTTTAAATGTGGGTGCCCATCCCTGGAAGTGTCCAAAGCCAGGTTGGATGGGGTTTGGAGCAACTTGGGATAGTGGAAAGTCTCCTGCTCATGGCAAGGGGTTGGAATGAGCTGATCTTTAAGGCCCGTCCCAATCCAAACCATTCTGTGATTCTATGAAAAGCTGATGATGTCATGTCAGTGCTACCTAGTCTTCAAAGAGTACTTTTTTTTTAATGGTTAAACATTAAATAGTGGAAGTTTAAAACTCCAGATTCAAAGTTCTGTTTAAAAGAAACTGTGAGCTTTGAGAAATTCTTCAGCCGTTTGTGCCATATTTGATCTCCATCCCGTACACAGGGAAATGGACTAAAGCCTTTTGGCCTACCATGGATTCTGTGCACCACCACCCCTGCATGCTAATAACCAGCTCTGATTGACAGTTCTCTAAATTAATGGCATCTGCACAACAGTACTGAAGATGATCCAGTTTCAAAACAACATAAAAATTAAATGGCAGAAAGTTCAGGCTGCTGTAAAAGCCCCCAGGTGCCCCATAATGGCCAATATGGGCATCTTTGCTTCTGCTGGTGTTTGAGTTCATTCACCTGTTATTTTACAGATGGTTCTGCAGTGCTATTTTGGCCAAGATCCCTCTCTTTAGGGCTTTCCTTCCATAGCATCTCTTATTTACCATTTAATAAAGCCTCTGTAACATTTGACAACCAGAGGCCACGGGGAACTTGGCTGCTGCCACCAAAAGCTTCCTCAGGAGCATCACCTTTGACACAAAAGTAGAGAAGAAAGAGCAGAGCGAGACCTTTCTCAGTGCAGCTGCCCACCCCCAGCCGAGATAAGACAACCGCCCCATTACTGCTGACAGTGCAGGGCCTGCAGCACAGGGAGAGCAGGTGTTCAACATCACCTCAGCTCTGCTGCAAGAGCCCAGAGTGCAGGGCTGGCATTCGGCATCCCCGCTTTTATCTACACAGGAATTCCGCACGGAGAACGCCTCGTCCCCAACGAGCCCCTACGCGAGCACCTCTCCAGTGCCCAACAGGATGGATCCCTCTCTGTAACCCGGGTTCCACCTATGGTTTGCAAGGAATGTTTCTGCTGGGTAAGCACTGTTTGACATTCCTCTTTCCCCGCGGCACGTGCCGGTCCATCCCGCTGGCAGCATCGATCGCAGCCACCGGAGACGGTTCATGAGCTGAGCCCCTGCTCGAGTTGTTTGCTAAAGCTGCCGGGGTCTGATCATAAACACGATAGGCAGCAAACTGGAGGAAACAGCAAACACCAGACAGTTCAGCCAGAAGTCAGGCTTTTCTTCCAGCCCTTCGGACAGACGGGGAAGAACAGCTTGTACCGATTTTTTTAACTTATTTTTTATCTAGTTCATCATTTTTCCTAAATAATTCAGCCTTCAGAATTTTCTAAGCAATTTAAGCTCTGCAAGGTCACTACTTCCTAAAGGGATTTTAATTTTTAAAATTTACAGATGGATATTCAGTTCAGACCTGTGAGTTCATAAACAATTTTTGAGCTACATGGTTTATGGTTGTATTCTAATTGCAGCAAGATGAAAAAGGCCTGACTTCCTTTTTTTTCTCTAGCTTCAGGCAGATTATTTTTCCTTTCAGCTATACATTTCAGCCTTTCTAAAAGCACCTGAAAGGTAAGAGAGCTAATATAGAAAGGATTTTCCTCCCACAACTAAAGTAGCACGTTTTTCTACACGCTGCGAGATGTGTCATATTAGAGTTTACAGATATTTTGAAAATATAACATCACTCTCTCTCTTTTCCCTGACACCAGCAGGCACCTGGATTCATGGTTTAATTGCAAGTGCTTTCGGTTAATGTCAGCGCGTAGGTGTGAGTGGGGATCAAGAGCTTTAGCACCAGGAGAAGTTCACAGCCATCCTTATTCCAGTTACACTCCCCATCTCACCCATTTTTGTAGCATTTCAAAGAAATGCTGACCAGGAGAGAAATTATCAAAGAACGCATTAAAACATGCTACTTGTATCTACATTTACTGCACTTTTTACTGTTTTTATTATTTCTGTTGAACTGGTAATAATTAACTGGGAACACTTACAAAATTCTCCTTGGGTTCAATTTGCCCAAGTAGGAATGCTATTCCTCAATTACTGCTCACCAGGGATGACATCCAACCGGCTCAGGCACCCCAAAAAGATCCAACCACAGTGATTTATGGACTCTAATGATAAACAATCTTCAACTTTTCTTGACCAACTGCACCCAAGTTCTTACAAGTGACACCGTTTGGTTTCCACTGAGTGGAAATGTGTGATCCTTTTGCCAGCAGGCCTTGCAGGGCTATCTCCTGTTTGGCACAGAGGCTGCGAACACAGAATTGGGAATTTTCTTCGTGAAACATGCTCATTTAGGAGAACAGCCTCTCTCAATTCCACCAAGGATGTATCTTCTTAAAGAGTACTTAAAATAGGGCTTCCCACAAAATTATTTTCATTTACCCTAATTTCCCTTGATCTCATACTTAAAATGATCAACCCACTCTTATCCTCAGCACTTATTCCAATTTCTCCCTCAAAAGCACATCAAAAATGTTGCATTTTTTTCACCTTTTTACAGATATTTCCAAACCCATGATCTCCACAGCTTGAACAAGAATTAGTGATGTAACCTATTTAATTTATCTTCTGGTACTTCTAAGAATCTCAATTTTTCCTGAAGAAATTCTCTGCTCCATAACTATGGCTTTTTTGCTTTTTTTTTTTTTTTCCCCTCTAACGGGGATTTAATACTCTTTATTTTAAACTGTATTTTGTACATGTATTACTGTGTATGTTAAAAATACATGCAGAGCAGGATACTGTCAGCAGTTTTTACAGTGAGTCACCAGCTTCACAGCTGCTGTTCTGAAATAATATATTTAATCGCCAGTTTTTCCAGCTGTGTCCAAACAGACCACTGCTCCTGTGCTGAAATCCCTTCACTTTAATGGGTACTATGCACGTATTCCCATCAGGAGCAGACTGCAGAATTGAGTCTCAGTCTGGCTGTCTTTTGCACATGTCAAGCTCTCATGAAGCTGTAGAGGTGAAAATTGAGACAAGGTGCAAAAATTACATTGTTGACACCCTGGGCACAGTTATAGCACCTGAAAGTATGTGTGGAGTATTGGAAAAATAGAATTAATTAATTTAATTTCAGGCCAATGATGTCTTCTAAAATAGAGCAGAGAATCATAGAATCATAAAATCACAGAATGGTTTGGGTTGGAAGAGACTTCAAAGAGCACCAAGTTCCACCCCCCTGCCATGGGCAGGGGCACCTTAAACTAGACAAGGCTGCGCAGAGCTCCATCCAACCCGGCCTTGGACACCTCCAGGGATGGGGCAGCCACAGCTTCTCTGGGACACCTGTGCCAGGGCCTCACCACCCTCACAGCAGAGAACTTTTCCAAATACCTAATCTTATCCTACTGTCACTTTGAATGCATTCTCCCTTGTTCTGTCACTACGCCCTCTTGTCAAAACTCCATGTCCCCCTCAGCCAAGAGCAAGGGGCTGTCCTGACCCCGTCTCCAGCAAACTCGTTCCCTTGCTCTGCAGAACGTGCTGCACGCACAGGCTCTGTTTCCTTCCTGCAGAGGATGAAATACATCCCACAATAAAAGTCAATGAGGCTGTGCAGCACAAGGCCAGCCCGGCGCTGTCCCTGGGGGGGTGTGATTGACGGAGGCAATCGGAGACGCTGATGCCAAAGGCTTATACAGCCCACTAGGAATATTTACTCTGCGTTTCATATCTGCCACACAAGCCTGAAAACCTGTTTGCTGAATGTCACTGTTTCACTCCATCAACACCCAACACAATGATCAAACTCTCTCCAGCAGTATTTCTCTGGTATTTCCCTCTGCCGAGCAGCATGGGTTAATAAACTGGGACAAAACTCATGGTATCCTTTGTATGAATAATAATAATCATGTCTTTGCCTTTTTTGAGTTTCAAAATTTGGCACAGTTATTTGAATCAATCAATATTCACTTGGAGGAGTGGTATTTCCAACCAGGATTAAATATTCCTTACTTCTCAGTTTCTGTCTAAGTCATCAGACCTCTTAGAATCCATGTAAAGGAGACTGTTTCAATAGCTGCAGCCTCAAAAATAAGCATTCTTTTTTTTTTCATTTCTATGAGAAAAAAATTAAATATTTAATAAGCTAATATTTAAATAAGCTAAGCAGAGCTGTCAAAATATCTGCTGCTCTTTAGGAAGTTCTATGAAACCAAGATTAAAAATAAAAATAATTTAGAAGATCAGTTATTGCTGTTTTATTTACAGTTTCCCTTCTTATTTACAGTGAGTGCTTAGGGAAATCTGGAATTAAAAGTCAAGTATTCTTGAATGTTTGTTGAACACAAGAGTGATGTGGTCAAGAGGGCTGGGTTTTATTCACCCAACCTCGATGTCACTCCTTCATGTGTTGCATCAAAATAACGTTATTAACAGCACGTGTCTCCCTCGTGCTGTCACTGCCATTTGTTTTCAGTTTGCAATTTGGTAGCTACGAGCACATGTTGCTGCCAACAGCCCCAAGCTCCAATGGGATCTTGGTACGTGCTGGTGCCGATTCCGTGTCTGAGTGCCAGGAGAAATGTGTGGGGTTCACTGCCCACTGACAGCTTTTCGCTTTGTGCTTTCTTGAACTAGAAGACGTTCTGTTAATAAGCATCTGCAGGCAGGTAAGTGGGAATATAATTGACTTTCCATGGGAAAAAAAAACCCCTGATTTATTTCAGTGTGGCAAGCATATACAGACCACTTTGTGAATCTGGGCCAACCTGGGCAAAAAATGCTGGAGGCTCCAAGAGAGACTCCCGAGAGGATGTGCAGCTGCTTCAAAGCACAGACAGAAAGGCCCAGCACACAGCTTGGAGGCACCGGGCTCCCTGCTCTGAGGAGACCAGACCTGGGGCCAGCAGGGCCCAGAACCAGCAGATGAGAGGGATGAGCCCAGCACCTCTCCCTCCACCCTCACGTACAAAGAGCTATTCCCGCACACTCCTCCCCAGCACATACACAATGTGTCCTAGAGAACATCCACCTCTTAACAAAAGGAGGAAAAACAGAAAAAAAACCCCAGTTCCAAGTGCTCATACAGCACAGGCTGAAACTAAGCCTTCTGGAGCGACTAATTATTCAAATAAAGCAATGATGTTTTCCTTTCCATTAACATTATCTTCCCCATCAATACCCAAGGCTGGTGTTTCTTAATGCTGGCTGTAGGAGCAAGTTTAAAGGCTCTGAAGTCTCAGTCCCCAGCTCCTCCCCTGCTCTGGTGCACTGGCTTGGCAGGTTCCTGCACCTCAGGAGCCCCTGTGAACCGAGGCGCCTCGTGGATGCCAAAAGCTGGCTGTGCCAGTACCGCTCCTGGGGAGAATCCTTGAAGAGAAAAGGTAAGAAAACCCCAGGAGCTGTGCTAATTGATTTTCCATATAAACAAATAAGTCATTAAATAAGCAACTCAATGGCTTTACTTGCATGAACTTAATAGCTAAATGCTCAAAAGGAATTACACTTAAGTCCTGGTTAACTCTTAAATCTATATATGCTGCTTATGCTGAAAACTTAAACATATGCTAGTAAGGAACAACCACAGCAAATGAAAATATTTATTTCTTGTATTCATGTGAATCAAAAGCAAATGGAGCTATTTGTCCTAACAAAGCTACATGTTTCAGAATAAACAAAGCCAACTGTTTGTATTTTAGGTTTGTTGGGGGAGGTATTTCAATAAAAGACACTCTGCTTTTAAGTACACTACACATGAAAAAATGTATTAATTAAGTGAAATGTTGTCTACCAAAAAGGAGCTCAGTGGCAGCCTGAGCCAGGGGTGGCTAATGTCCATGAGATCTCTGGAGCACAGAGATATTCTGCATTTACTCCCCCAGGCAAACCTCCAGCTCTGGGGAGTTTTCACCAAAGCACTGGCTCGATCAACTCACTGCAAACACAGTCACACTAAAATGCTTTTCCTCCCAACCCCTCCTTTCAGTCTTTTTCATCCCCATAATTTTCCAGACTCTCAATATCCGTAATTCTAATTTTCTATTCTCTAAGCATCCAAGACTCTCTTGGACAAACCACAAAATTCCAAGCTACTAACACCCTTGCTGAGCACAGTGTTTTCCTACTAAATGCTGTTCTTCTCCAGTTCTTTGCTTGCCTCCAGCTGCCAATCTACATTTGCAACGTCACCTATCTCCATTTGCAGTTGCCCTCTCTATCCCCCCACCAGTCCCTTCCTGCAGCTCCAGCTCTGAGCACTTCGAGCCTCAGCATCCATGACCAGCTTTCCCACATCACTTCCCCAGTAGTATTTTCTTTAACTCCAACGTTTTGTCTCTGCCAAGATCTCAGTAATGACTCCCTGGAACGAGCAGCAGTTATGCTCTTTGTTGTAGGATATGGTAGCCAATGTTGTATGTAATTTTGGGAGTCAGTCTCGTAACTCTTACCAACAAGACAGGAGACAAACCACAGAAGCACGGAAAGCATGGAAGCTCACAAATATATATATATATGTATTTAATACATATGTAATTTTAAGGAATAGCTACAACCTCCTGATATCTGTTAAGAGTTTCAAGCTCAGTCTGTGCAGCCACTGGGACACTGTGATGCCAGGGGGCAAGTACTGCTGACCTGAACTAAAACACACCCCAGGCACACCCAAGTGAGGGCCAGTCCTGTCCTCTAACACTGGGAAAATCACACCTTTTCCACTTAAGAAGCGATAAAGGAACAAACAGGAGCTAAAATATGTGAATATTAATAATTCACATAAGTAACGCTTGGCTGAGATTCCACATTTCATCACCACTGAACTTCCACCGCGATTGTTCCTGCACCATCACAATTTGTAAGATCAACATATTTCAAAATTGCAAAAGGCACAAAAAAACTAGGAGAAAAAGTAAAATGTTTCTTCATTTTAATATTAATAATGTTTCTAATAACTGTTTTCATTCTAAGCATCTTGAGATAGTAACTTTTATACAAAACTCATTAATTTTATGAATTTTAAATTAATGCAATAACTTCCAAATAACTATCTTTGCTAATTTCTACTGTATTACCAGTTCTTCATTACTTGAACATATTTTTTCATTGACTACAACAGCAACAGGCTAGGATTATAAATTTTTTAAATACTGGGGTATTGGATTTTGAAGAATTAAAATCAGAGAGTTTTAGGAACGCTGACAAGATTGTTGCTTGGGCACTTCCTACAGATACTCTGTTCCAACAGTAGGCAGTGGGAGGATTCTTTTCAATCCAAGCAAGTCATTAAGGTGGAGTAAGATACAAAATGTCTGTCTTCAAAATTCAACATAAACTCCTGCAACTCCAAAAAAAAAAAGAGGGGAACGTGAAAACTCCAACCCTCTGTAGCCTGGGCTTGGTGCTCAAACAGAACTCTGAGTCTTACAGATGACCTAAAATAATGACAGTAGTCCAAAGCCATAAGGTAATAGGTACAGAAGGTATTAAGAAATAAATTGCATCTAAGCCCTAGAGGAGTCCCTGCTGCTGTGAAAGTTTTCCAGGACTGGATTGGCAGCAGAGCACCAACCATTCCCAGCCCAGAACAGCCCAGGATCCCAAGGACCTGTTCTCAGTGCTAATCACAGAGGAGACCCTCAAGGGCAGCTGGACGTCGATCCCAGAAGACATCTGGTTACTGCAGGATTTCTCACGGGTTCACTGCCCTGCAGCAATTTTCACTGGACTCAATGCATTCATTTAAGAGCACTTATTTAGGCAGAATGTGAATTTCTGGTACCTGCAGAGGTTCACCCACCATTGCTTTCAGCACTTGTCAAGGATGATGCTCTTAAGCAACCACTCCTTATTTGACACGCAGGGTCTTTCTTGTATTTTCTAGTAAACACTGTGCTTTACAGGTCTTCATATTCCTGGCAAAGAAGTGTGGCACAAACCTTGAACAGATCTTTCCCTTTTTCAGTCTTTAGTGCAAAAAGGAGGGAAATACATATTTTCTATGTGAAAACTTGTATTACAGAACCAATACTAAAGCAAAAATGGTGATAATACATCAAGTTTAGTACGTCAACAATAAAATCCAAGTTCTGTTCTTCTTTGAAATTCTGCAGTGCCTAATTGACTAGAATGGCAGAATAGGTCCCATGAAGAGAAGCATAAAAAACAGGTTTAAATTACAGTTTAATTTATTACGAATTCTGTTTTATTTAACAGTCTATAAACTCAGGCAAAAATTCTACAACTTTGGTTCCGTACATTTTTTGAAATTAGTTTCTAGAAAGATTGTGTTACATAGAAATTCTAATGAATTATTTTTTGGTTGAGCTCCTCCTCTGTTACCTATCTCAGATTTTCTGATCATTAGGTATTTCTCATGCATGTCGGACCTTTCATTTTTAATGCTCAGAATGATCAAGGAGCCTGATGTTTTGTCATTTATTTTAAAATTAAGATGACCCTGAAAACTAGCTCAGTCAGTCATTTCTGTACAGCAGTCCCTTATCATTAAAGCAGCAACATTTTCCCAACCTCCATAATTAACCTTTCTGTACCAGCGAAAGCAATAGCAATCTATCCTTTGAAAGCCCTTCTGGGTCTATTTAGCACACTTTTCTCACAACTGAACAGAAATAAGCCAGCAAAGATTAAAAAAAAAAAAAAATACAAAACCAAAAAAAAAAAAAACCCAAAAAACCACTAAACCCTGAAACACCCTGCTTAGAATAAAATTAGATACTTTGTTCTATATCAGTCATAAAAATATCACAAATCAGAATTAAAACCTCATTTAACTTCTTTTTTTTCCCCCCCAGGTCATAAATGTCCTGCTTTATTTTTCATCTCTACGCACTCATCAGTTCCTGGTAAAATGTGTATTACCCAATTGCTTTCAGCATAAGATAATTTCCCCTTTTATGCAATTGTTTGCTTCTACTCCCTATTCAAAAATCAATTTTTATTGATCCAGTCAGTGGCACATTGTTTCCCACCAAAAAGGAGAACTATGTCATGCTAATTCATACAAAGAGGCAAGTTCCATGGCTGTATCTGCCCTTCTTTTTCAGAAAGGATATCTTGGGTTTTTCCCTTGAAACAGGGAGTGGAGCTGATGATAAACACAGGCTTACTCCATAAAACTGGAGGGAACACTAAAGGAAAAATTACAGCAGGAGCACTTGGGCTTAGGTCGACAGGCATTAAAGCGGAGGGCTGATTTACCCAAGAGCTTGGCTCTCATGGAGAGGCAGGACAGTGATGCTGGCAGAGGTTGATGCATCACTTCAGAGCTCTTGGTGCCTGCGACTGCAGAGGTGCTCCGATGGAAAAGCGGAGATTGACGCCGGGCAGCCCAGAGCACGTCCATGAGACACTCCAGCCTCGTTCCACAGACTGCAATCTTGCTTGAATTACCGGGATAATTTTCAATTTTCCTCTTGGAAAACAAGCCACAAACACAGGAAATTATACCTACTACCTATATTTTAAAGTTAGTATTTGAAGACCTATCCATTTCTTATAGTTTGGCTGTAAGCCTCCGTTTCTGTTGCTGCAGGGAATGGAAATACCCAATGTATAAATTTGCCACAGTGGCAGAGATGAAACCTGTGTTTGCAGGAAGAAAAGGAATCAAGGTCTAAGCAGAAGGGTTTTTATTTGTTTGTTGTTTACTGTTTTCATTTTTCTGGCAGCCACATGAATCAGTTGAAGAGTTTTGAATGCCGGAATAAATCTCAGCAGAGATACAGCGAGAAAAAGCAGGTGAAGTGAACAAAGCTGAAATTTAATCACATTTCTATTATAATCAAATATACATTCACAGTTGTGTACAACATATTATAAAAACACACAATGAGCTAAACTGTAATTTCAGCAGTGCAAATAGCAGAGAAAATGCATTGATCTCAGGAGAGTACTTGTGGCTTCTCACTGGTATAACCGAGAAGAATTCTGAACAACAAATGCTAATTATATACAATATCATCTGGCAATCTGTACAGCCATCACTGAAACTCAGCTCTGATCACCCTGCCAGGAGGCTCACTGGTCTGAAACTTTGCTGCAGAAAGAAATATAACTCTCTGATTTTTGTCAGGCAGCAAGTCAAACTTTGAGTCACATTAAAAGAAAAACATCAATAAACATGTAACAAAATATCTACATTCCAGTTTGCCTTCCCAACTCAGTTTGTGGATAAAGTATGATTTTGTAATGTAACGACTCAACAAAACCACAAAGAAAAATATCCTGTGAATTTATTTTTCCATTCTCAATTTTATAAAATTTGCTGTTTGATTAGTAGAAGCATGCAATTAAAAACAAAGCCCATGTAATTAAATTAGGAGCTGATTGATTTCTAAATTGTATTCCTCATTGTTAAAAAGTCGGCAACAAAACTCAGCTGACCTACAGAGGTAATACCCATAAGAAAAAATACCCTTAAGAACACCCATTAAAAAAAAATGTAAGATTAAGTGGGCCAGTGAAGGCAGGCAATATACCCAGCTTTTGGGATTTTTCCTTTTCCTTTATCTGAGCTGTAATATGCATTTATTCCCAGTTTATCAAGTGCTTAACAGGCAAAAACAGCCCAAAAGATTAAGGCTGAACCAGCCGTCTTTATCTCCTCAGTCCCCAACTGGCTTTTAACACACTTAGTAAAAGCGAGTGCCTTGTCTCATTTTCATCAACTCTAACTGGAATCACTGTGGTTTCACTGATACATGAACTACTTTAAAACCTAATTCCTCTTACCTTTCGTGAGGAGAAGGAATGCCCTGGCCTGTGGAGACTCCTGCTCAGTCCCGTGGAAAGCCTCTCCCTGCCCCGTGGGTGCACGGTTGGCACCTGGCTAAGAGCCCAGCAAACTTGGGAAACTGCTTTTTAAGCACGCTGGACTGGGGTTTTCAGGTTTAATTGAAATCTAAAAATCAATTTTAATATTCATATTTCCAGATGTTGTCCAAGACAAGTGTGGAAAACCATCCTGCAAACATTTTGATTCAACACCTGCTGACTCTGATGAGCAGAGTCTCAGCATCACCCCTAAGATTGCTATGCAAAAGTACCTCCTTCCCTAAATGCATTTTAACATCTACCCAATGAACTCTTCCTCAAAATCATCTGGTTTGAACCCGAGGTTACAAGTAAACCATAGTACATCTGATCATTTGTTGCTCTTGACACCTTCCCTTTTTTCCTCACTTGAAAAATTGATCATCTTAATACCAAAGAAAGTTTGTATTAACATAAATCTATTCTACTTAAGCACTGGCTTGGACAAGGAATTATTAAATCTTGACAAAAAGAATATTTATGAGATACAGAAGAGCCTTTTGACATAGAGAAATCAATATTTTTTTTTCCTTAGAATTCTCGGAATCATCAAAAAGATAATATTTATAGAGAAAAAATCCTAAGGCAATGACAAGTGTGGTATTGTATATTTCTTAAGTCAGTGTAATAAAATAAACAAGAAAAGAAATTAACTCTAATGAAAGAGCCAATAATATGTCACAAGGATGTGTTATTTTATATGCTAGGAAAAAAGGGAAGAGTTCACACAGTTCCGGAGGAGATGCCGGTGCAGGCACAGAGTCACACCCACACACTCAGCTTCAAAACCCACACTGTCACGGGGCACACAAAACTCCTTACGGGATTTGTACCACCACGTTTTGGCACTAGACATCAGCACAAATCCATACTGTTAACATATGTACAAAACGGCCTGAAATCTCTCTCATTAATAGCAAAACCTCCCCTAAAACCCATCGCCTCACGAACAGACCCTGAGGTCCCGTTTTGCACCACACCTGGGACAGCAACCTGCTGCTTCTGTGCCCATCCACCGCTTGGGAAGCTGCACGTCTCTAGAGATTACTTCATTTTCCAGGATGTTTTACACACAAAGCTGCACCCCAAGATCTGAGCACTTGCCCTTCCTTCATCTCCAAGTGAACCCTTGCAACATTTGAAAAACCCAGCCAAGCTCATCTTCCCATATTCCAGTTACCACAAGCTCTGAAACAGGAACAATATTACTTTCCACATACTTATTTTTAAAGGTTAATTAATGTTCATGCAACATCCTTCGACGACTAAATTCCATTATTATAGATTTGCTCATAGATCAGTGCACAAGACAGCAGATTGGCATTCTTTGCTCCAAACCGATGCACTACAGGAGTCACAGAGTATTGATGGTCATGGCTGAGATGCTGTAGAAGACGATGTTGAGAACTGCATATATTACCTTGCTAAAGTAAAGCTGACCCTTGCCAGCTCTATTGATCCTCCATTAAATTCACCCCTTAAAAATCAGAGGTGAAAAAACCACCTAGTTTCCTCACTTCTAATTCATTTTGCTCTTATTTCCTTTTGCCTAATATATAGCTTAATGATTTTAAAAGGTACCAGGTACCCAGATTACGGCCATTTTTCAAACTTATTGATTTATACTCATGTGAAAATTTACGTACAACTTCTCTTCGGGAGATTTGGGCTTCTGTGAAACGCAGACCCACTCCCAAAATGGAAAGGACAGAGGAGCAGCCCACTGCAAGCCCTCGCCTACCAGGAAAGGAAACAGCCCTTTTGGGAAATGACAAGATAAATCTTAGATCAGACAGCCTGTGGCATTTGTAGTGTTTGAACTTGAAGGGAAAGAAAATTAATTTCTCCTGTTTTCACACGCCAGAGTGACTGACGACACCTTGACTTTATTCCTAGATTTACCATTCGCATTATTTCTAATCTGGGATAAATAAGGGAAAAAAACCCAAAAACAAAATACAAAAAACTGCCACATGTTTCTAGCCCTTACAAAAGGACAAAATCAAATCACCCTTAAAGGGATATTAAAATTACTTGCAATGCTTAACTATTATTTAAAGAAAAACACTTGGAGATCTTCCAGTGAAAGGCATTAAATACCAGAGAGCATTATTATTTTTACAGTATTTGAGTGCATTCATCTGCCATTGCCTTTCCTTTTAGCCAAGAAAAGCTCAGAGGAGCTCAGCTGACCTAAGTGTTCTGAATTTTCCTCTTATGCTCTGTGGTTCTGTTCAGGTCCATTATGTAATTTAAATGCTAGTTTTCATTGTTCAAACAAAACTGTACTTCTGAGATGCTTCTGATAGGAGATTATTTTCATTTCGTTTTGTGGTAGTTTGAATTCTGGTCAATCTTTTGTGTCCTTTCTGTTCGGTGCCAGCTGCTTTGTACCTCAGCTGGCAGTGAGTTTTACATTCCAGGGTTATGGGAAGGGACTGTAGGAAAAAGCTCATCGTCCTTTTGTACTGCAAAAGGAACAGTATGGCAACTGAGACAAAAAGAGCACACTTTAAAGACAAATATCAGTTGATAGTGTAGCAGAAGATTGAATTTTTTTTTAGACATGGACAAACCAAGCCCCTGGAAATGTGCAGTACTTTGCATAAGAGGGCAGTAAATAATTTGGCACTGATTTTTTCTAGGCCAACTTAATGCCACACTATTAGTATAAAAAATATCGCCACAGCATTCGCCAGGATTGATGGAGTAACAGAAGTATATATGGCCTAAAAGCCATTCTAAAAAGAATTAATTTACAAAATTAAGAATAAAAGATGAGGGAACGCTCAAAATAGATTCCTTTTAACTCGATGTGGAGCTGGAAGAAGACCAGCACCATGACATTGCACCTGTAAGGGATGTCAGAGGAGAGAAGGGTTATTCTTTTTTTTTCTAGCTCTCTCTTTGAAAAAGATGGATTTTTCTTTCTATCATAGAGGCAAATGTTTACAGTGATCCTATTGCTTGTAATTTCAAATATGCTTAAAGCAGAGTGTCACTAACTTCAAAGGCATTATTCTGGCCATGACATTAAAAAACACATTAGGTTCCTCCCTAGGCAGCAGGTTACCTGAGCAGAGTCCTTCCCACTCAGTTAATGAACCTTCCTAAGGGGTACAGCTGCTCTGTGCCCCTCTGGGCCTCTAAAATCCTTCATTCTGAGATCACTTGCTGTTGCTGTGTTCTAAACTGTTTTCAAACTCCAGCCACCATTCTTTGAATCAAAAACCCATATACACAGAAGAGGTCCGTGGAGAGAACAGTCTGTGAAATCTTGACCTTCTGATTTCCTCTTCAAAGAAAGACTTGGATGATGGCAACAACTCCAAAATAAGCATTTGATTGATAATATCATGAAAGCCAAGTTTATGTTCTTCAAACACTTTGATGGAGCCACAAAACAATCCCCTTTGCCTCTTCTGACAGAATTTCATACAATACCTCAAAGAAATTCTGGTTTATCATAATTGTATGCAAAGAGGGGAAAAAACCCATAAACACAATTGGGTGTGTGATTTTGAGTCTATGATTAAACACTAAGATGTATCATCTTGAGTTTGTAAAATGCTGCCTTTCATATATCACTGTTCTTACTCTTTAGATGTCAATACTTTCAAACATTATTCACAGAGAGCTTGAAAGTGAAGCAAACACAGCTCAGAGAAAGAAGCAAAAGGGCCTCTGTGGCCCTGGCAAATCCAAAGATGTTTCATGTCATCTGAAGCAGCCATGACCCCTTTCCCTGCCCATTGTCCCACGGGTGAGAGGAGAATCAGCTTCCTTCGAAAGACCATTTTGATCGGTTTACCAAATTCCAAATAAATGGAGGTTTAAAAAAAAAACTGTTTAGAAATCTCCTTTTCCCATCTAATTTGTTTTGCCTTAAGCCAATGTTGGTTTGGTAATGGGGTTTAACCAGATTGGCCTCTAAACTCTATACATGGGAGAACAGCATTAGGATGTCGAGATGCTTTTATTGTCAAGCATGCTGTAGATGAAGCAAATGCTTAAAGAATAAAAGCCCACCATTCCCCTGCAAAGGATAAATCAGAGCTGTCTTATTTAGGCTAAAAGCAAGATGCAGGGATGAAAGGAGAAAGCTGTGCAACATTTTTTTCTGAGTTTGCTTTACTTTTCATTAGAAATTGTGCCTCTCCAGCACAGAGTGTGGCTGGCAGGGTGGAGATCTGCACACTGCAGATACAGAAGCCTCCCAGATGTTCAGAGGGTGCAGCCACTCTCAGCATCACCCAGCAACCCTTCCTGGATCCATCCCATACTGAACAATATCTGAGATTACACAGTGCAGGCACTTGAAAAAAGGCAGCTTTCTTGAAAGGCTGTCTAAAAATGGTGAGAAAAAATGTTTTTCTGTTCTCTCATGAAATGCATCCTTTTCATGGTGATTATCATAACCAGTCCTCTGCTCATGGGGAGCAGAGCTGGTCTGAGGGCACCAGCCTGTGATCATTTCTATTTCAGGAATCTGAAGAGGAGTGCATACATGAAAAACTTTACTGAAGTTATGAACTCTGAAGCTAACAGGGAAAGAAGCACTCAGTTTGCATCAGTGCAACCCTGCAGCTTCCTTGAGCTACCCCTCATTTACACACAGGGAATTGGAGGAGGAAGCAGAATTCACTCTGTGGAAGTTTAAGAATATATGAGATTTATTGTACCCCAGCACTAACACTTCACCCCACAAAACAGCACAGGGCAAACTCTGCACCCTCTGCTCCTGCTTTCCAGACTAAGTCCGAGTCTGCATCTTTATTCAGGGCCTGGGAATACCAGTTAAAGCAGAACTTTAATTTAGATTAATTCCACAAAATGCAATGGCCCTAAAGCAAATCTCTTATGCTGGTCACAAAGCACTGACAGATTCTGTACTCAAATGTGACCCACGCTGTTAAATATGGTCATCACATTTCTATATGCAATTTTGTGATTCATATGCTAATAGGCAGATGTACACATGGTGTGTCTGTTTTGATGGTAAAACAACAAACATTCCCATAATGGGGAAAAAAAAAAAATCCTATATTCATATAAAGCAGCCTGCAGAAAAGATGTAATTCTTCCTAGCACTGAGCCATTCTTCTCCAGGAATGCTTTTAAAGGACTGGCATAATGATAATGAAATAAGAAATATTTCTCATTCACTTCACAACAAGCCTGCAGAGGTGGCAGCTTCTGATCTTCTTTCTAGTTACAACACATCACATAGATCTTCTTTCTTTAGCTGTTTTATTACAATTCTGAGTACAGTTGCCACACCACAGGATCCCATTTTCTCCCATTCCCCTCCGTATTCTGATGGCAAGGCTGTATTTTATAAACACTTCCCAATTATTTCCCTTGGGCTGGATGAGACACACACCAGTGAGCACTTAAAAGTTCAGCATTTTCTCCAAGATCTGCAGCAAGTGCCTACATGAAAGCTCTCTCTGCATGGCACAGGGTATTTGAAACATAGATTTCCTCGGCTCCCCGCAGGATCTCACAAATACATCTGGCCGAGGAGCTCAGCTCTCCACAAACTGCCAAGGTTTACATGTGCCTGCGAGGTGCCCCAAGTGCCCCAGCTCTGGTGGCAGGTCACGAAAGGAAGAAACCCTCATCCACCTAATTACAACCCTGGAGCATTTGTGTGCCTAAAGGCTCTGTATTCCTTGAATATTTTAATATCATCATCATCTGGTGCAATGAATAGTGACATCATGTTATGCTTAAATAGTCATTTCAATCTGCATGACCCCGTGTGTTTGCTTCACACCAGACAAGAAAAGCACATCCCACACAGGTATTTCAGCTGTGCCATGCCAGCTGAGCTCAGCAGGCCTAAAAGGAAATCTGGATCTGGAAAAACACTCCATATCAGAGGAAAAAAAAATGCTGGCACCGGTCTCAATTTGCACCACTAATTTACATTCTAGTTTTGTCCTGCAAGGTGATTTGAGGAGCCAAAATTAAGTATTTTAATAAGTCATACTGTGAAAGTTAAACTGGTGAAATCCATTTCTTTATTTCACAACTCAAGTACTCCAAGAGCAGCCACAGACACACCTCACAGCTCAGTGTCCTTGATGCTCCATTCAGACATCTCTGGTTAACTGAAATAAGTGCTGAAACCCATATATCAATACAAGAAAATGCCTGGGAGTGTAGGGAAATGTTTACAAACATCCAGTCCTGTACTCTCACTGTTCTGAAAGGTAACATACATCTTGCAAAAATAAGTGATCTGCAACAAAGAAATATTTCTTTTTTTTTTTTAGGAAAAAAATTTGACAAATCTTTGAAAAATACCACCAGATTGTAATGTGTATCGTTATCTCCAAAAAAATTGTAAGTCAGATGAAAAAGTGTGTCTAAATGTGGAGATCACTGTTAGAGCACCTGAGCTTGCTACAACAAAGAGATCAATGGTGTTACTAAATCCCACTTTGGGACTCATTTTTTGGGCTTGCAAATTATCCTGGAGCATTCAGTAGCCAGAGTTCAGAGCTCGCCTTTGATTCTTGCGGAAATGAGCAGCAATTGTACATTCAGAACAAGTACAGCATATGCACAAATTTATCTTCATTATCAGTCTCTTTTCAATGACTCCAACAGTTGAAACATGCCAGATTTTGGGCTTATTTATGATACTCATGAGAGTGCAGATATGCAACTAAATATTCACATCCGCATCACTGAGACATCGCTAACTGCATTTCTTCAATTGTAAAATGGGAATAATAATGCTTAGCAGTCCACATTGCTCATTTAATGAAATAATTAACCAGAGACAATTTATGTTCCAATTTAGATACTCCTTATAACTACAGCAAAAATAAGAGACATAAGTCATGGCACGGAGTCTCCGAGGTGATTAAGTGCCACTGGCACCTGCTGAGGCACAGTGCCACAACAGAGGGGCCACTGCTCAGGTTGTGACTTTGAATGTGAGAAGAAAAAAGGGAAAAAAAAAAAGCAAGGCCACTTGAGCTAGCACAGAAGCTTTTTCATCTACGTGAACATTTCAATGTGTTAAATCAGCAGAGGCTAAAATTATTGACTGGTCGACCTTTATGCAGATTAGAAAGTTTCATGCAGAGTCAACTCATTAGGCTACAAAGCTCAGGCTGCACAAGTTATTGGACACTGGAATGTTTCACATTAATCAAAAAGTTATCTGTAATCAATTATATTTCCAAAAGTCTTTAAGGAGTTGCACACTTCTAGAGAGCTGTGGCTGTGCCATCCCTGGAAGTGTCCAAGGCCATGCTGGAAGGGGTTTGGAGTGGGATAGTGGTAGCTGTCCCCATCCACAGCAGGGGATTGGAACTAAAGCATCTTTAAGGTCCCTTCAAACCCAAACCATTCTAGGATTCTACGAAATGTAGCTTTTGCCTTGAGAGACTTTAGTTGGTTGGTTTTAATATTTATTGTGGCAATGAGAGGAGAGTCAGCAGCAGGAGAGGCTGCAGAGCCCTCAAGGGTTCCACACAAGGGGCATTAGGGAACATTGACCCTCACGGCAATCAATGGAAACACAGCATTTACTGGATAAAGGTCACTGCTCAATGTCACCTCAGCTTTGGCTTCCAAAATCACCGGGACACACATTAAAGGACACATCCATGCACGTTTTCTTTGTCCTAACCTGGAACTCATCACCTAACAATTTCTGCTTCTGATTCTCTGTGAGCGATTTACAGTTATGAACTTTAACACAGGAGTTTAGGGATATTTCCGGAGCCATTAGCATAACACTCTAGTTAGGATCCTCAAATACTAGAATTCTCAAATGGCCTTTTTCTTTTGTAAGGTCAGAACAAACATGCAATCAAATTGCTAAATCTGTCATGCAGAGGAGCCACACATCTGTGTTCCTATGGAAACCGCTTTGGTTATGCTTGGGGTTGACATTTATTAATTTTTCTATTGTTTTACCAGCTCTCAAAATTCACCTATTCATCCAAAATTTTCAACTTCGAAGGCTGATCTCAGTACTGGGAATAATCTCCTTGAAGCAGACGATAAGAAAATGGCTTTTCATTCATGAATATGGAATGCACAGTGGTTTGGTTGGGATTAGTGTTTGCCTGAATCTGGGAAGAAACTGAATGCCCAAAGCTGGCAATTTATAAGATCTTGCCTGAGTCAATCTTGTCCTCACACTTCTCGTCTGCACCTTCAAAAAGGACGTTCTGCTACTTCAGCAATCACTTCACACAGCCGTTATTTCTCTTATTTTTACTGCAAGCTGACTGCTCAGCCAGGATTTTTCCCCCTGATGTCCCCATCTTGTCTGATTTTCCTTGCTACATTTACAGAAAAGTCCGTAGACATGTTATGCTTCACAAAGCTTTTTCCTAAGTGCAGGAATTCATATTAGTGTAGCTTGAGAAGACTGAACAAACTTAGCTAAATCCAGGAACTGGCCCAAAGGCACTGTCAAAAACTTAAAACCTGAAGTTCTTTATTCTTCTAGATGAACATACCAATTTAAGGGTAAGTGGCATTCTTCTGAACTTACATACTGCCCAAAGGAAAATAAAACCTGTTCGTAGGAGATTACAGGTCCAAATGAGGAAACAGTCATTTCCATGTGGGTGGAGTAAGGCCATCACTCATTAAACAGCAAATTTTACACCATTATTTTTGATTATCGGACAAGTACTTCTGATATTTGGATTCTCAAGAAGTATTCATTAAGTATTTTAATATTTCCCCATGACTACTGTAGTAATAAATTAGATAGGGATGTCTAAACAAGGGAACCCTTTCAAGCAGATGAATTCCACAATCAGACATTAGTTATGACATAAATGAGTTTCCAACTTTTTAACTTAAAATAAGAAGAAAGCAAGAAGTCAAAACAAGATTGCTGTTATTCCAAACTATATATATACTATACACTATATACTATATACTATATACTACATGCAGACTATTCCAGAAGAACATACAGCTGATATTCCTTAACCTCTACAGGCTTTCAGAGAAATTTATTAAAATTTGCCCCTCTCATTAGTTCTCTTGCCCTGGAAACAATGATATAATTTACAGACATTTTCCCACATTCCTGTCCTATCCCAGAGAAGCATTTCCTTCTCCAAAACCTTGTAATCCTTAAGCAGCCCCTGCAACTAAGCAGAATTGTCACCCATCAGCTTATGGGTATCTTACAGCCATTTGTTGCCCCTGCCAAGCACTGTTTAGGAACTGTTTGCTTTTAGGCACAAATTCCTCTTTTTATTTCCCCCCACATTAACCCTCAAGTTAATTACTACCTCTGGTCCAACGAGAAAGTTGGAGACACCCTTTAATTTTTGTCATCCAAGTGCAACAGGATAAACTTTGCTATCCAGCCTTTAATACAGATCCTAGTACCCCACATCCTCTGCTTCACATTTGGAGTATTGACAAGTGAAATTCAAGGCTCCCTGTGCCTGAGGGTCAACACCGCTTCTGACAAGCCCAGGTGGAAGCTACATTTCTGAAGGTGAACTTTTCCTGCCAGTCTTTTTTTTGTTGTTGCTTTCTTTTCCAATTGTTTTTGTGTTGGCAAGGCTCAACGCCTTTTGTAAAATCTCCTGCAAAGATCAATGTCACTATGCAAAGCAAAACCTGTCTTTCTCCACCTTATGAGGCCACTCATCATATCCACCTTAACCAGCTTTGCAACCTGAAAGTGGGGCTGTAGTTAAAACCCCCCTCTGAGGCTGACATTACTATGCCATGACTGTATTAGCAGCTACCTTGTGTGTCTTGTAGCAATAACTGCACCGGTTAGAAACACGTTCACAGGCAAAACAGCTTTTCTAAAGAAAAGCCTTATGTATTCTGAAAATTTCCTTTGCAAATTTACCTTGTGGCTCTTTCTTGAACTTTTGATATTTTGTGCTACGCAACAATAATGGCTTGCTCAGACACCATAGCTTTCACAAATCTTTTTCAAATAGACCACGATTTAGGCTAACTGTATATATGTGTATATCTGGCCACAACTATGCAACTGTCTCTTTAAGGAGCCCGTTATTTTGGTGCAATTTTAGGCAAGTTTGAAGGGCTTCTTTCACAGCTCTTGCATTTTGCAGTGGCTGACAAATGTACCTTTTCTTTTATAAGTACATAACAGGAAAGGGGATTCAAAATCTTCCAAGATGATAATAGTACCTGGACCCTCCTGTTTTCCCCCTGTAAGTTGGGACAGACCTTCAAAGGTCCTGGTTCAAATCCCTTGCTCAAAGCAGAATTAAATTCAGAGTTAAATCTGTTTGCCCTGGAGTAGGACAAGTTTACTGCTGGACATTGTTAAGGATGGAAATATCACAGCTCCTCTGGGCACCACTACTACCATTGAAGGTTCTCTCATGGTGAAATCTTACTTTTCTAGTTGGAATTTCCCTTGCTGCAAGTCATGACCACTTCCTATGTCACCAAAACCAGAGAAAGTCTTCTCCCAAACACAGGTGGAAACACTACTCCTCTCTATCCAGTCCCTCACTGCCCAGGGGCAGCATTCAAACCACTGAACTTCATTTTGCATTTAAACATGCACATTACGTATTGCGGGATTACCAGTTTTATTTCCTTTTGTTGGTGTTTTTGGGGTTTTGTTTGTTTGTTTTTATGAGACCAGGCGCAGGCTACCAACCACCATGGTGATAATGCTTTGACACAAACCATTTCCACTCTTCTGCTATCTTTGAGGCAGGCTGGGAAAGCCCTTAGTTCAATCTATTTTTTTTTTTTTAATGAGCTTTTTACTAATTATTACACTGATGATTCAGAACTTTTAAGATAATTTGAGGAGTTTTGACAAGCAGTGGTAGAGTGACTGTTATTAGTGCCAACATAAACTAAGACCAGACTCTGCAAGATTTCTAGGCCACAGTGCCAGCAGTTGGTTCCACAAGACATTGGAATTTTGTCATCAAACACCAAAACATCATCTGACACTGCAGGTACCTTTTGAGACAGGACAACAGACAGACAGCCTAAATCTACTGGCCTGGCAAGAGTAAGAACATGGACTAAGATTTTTAAAACCAGAACCCACCCACCTCACTCCACAAACTCAAATAATGCACAGCTCTTGTCTGACTTTGCAGGAAGTGCAGAGAACTTTGCAATATTGATGATTAATCAAATCACTTATTCTGGTACCTATGCATGAATTTATATGCTAAGCCTTAGAGTAGATTTCCAAAAACTCATGTTCCAGACCAAGTGATCCAGGTTAATTGCAGGAAAAGTCAGCTGGCTTGGGGGAAAAGGTTGAAATGTAAAGCTTCATGAGCTGTACTGTAGAACAGCAGAGGGGTAACTTTGCAAATAGCATAAAAGATAACAATGGCTCTGAAATCCATTTGACAGGAAAACAGAAGCACAAACAACATTAAAAATATGTGTTGATATGCTCAAAGCAACATAACAACTTTCCAGAGTAACATACATATGGATATGTGTTTCCTTAGGATTTAAAATTAACTACTTGATAGATTGAGGGGAATAACAATCTGTCGTAAAGAGATCTTTTAAACAAGGCACATATGCACTGTAATAATTTAATTGTACATCTCTGTATTTTAGAAACACATCTGACCTTCTGCACACTAAGAATTTATTGATTTTCAATAATTCTTAATGCTCAGCAGGATCCTTGATTCTCGGAGCAAGCCAACAGCAAGTGTTTGTAAATCTGTCTCTTAAATTGTAACTGCCGTAACAAAAGGTGTCTCAGCTCTTTTTTAGCGAATTTATCTTTTGAAAATTTAGCGAAGTTACGTGTGCATCTGTCACTGTCGTGCTCCATCCTTGATTATGGTTTTATGAAAATAGCAGCCAGGCAGCCATCCAATTTCTTCCATAAGTATGGAGGCAGAGGGTGGAGTTGTATGTAACAGAGGGGCTGGAATGTGTGGAGCTGGCAGTTGGCAATGGCACGGCTGAGGGTGTCTCTGGGCAAGGATTAACCTCATGGTACAGGTACTGAGGGAACCAGCCAGGAACAATGCTGCCCTCCTTGATTTGCTGCCTGGTAGCAGAGAGGGCCTTTCGAGTGAAGTGTGATTGGTGGCCATCGTGGCCACAGCAATCAAGAAACAATTGAGTTTAAAAGCTGGTGACAGGAGGGAAAGCACCAACAAAAGTTGGACATGAGGACAGCAGATTTCAGGCTGCTCAGGAAATCAGTAAAGGCCCCTAGGAAAACACATCTGCTGGGGTCCATCAGTGCTGGTCGCCTTCTAGCAACACCTCCCAACAGCACAGGCAATTTTGAAATGTTGGAAGACAGAAAAGGCAGGATTTTAATCCTCAGGCTGACTTGGCTGACCAGGGATGATCTTCCGGAGCTAAGGCAAAAAAAAAAAAGGAAGTGTAGAACCAGCGGAAGCAAGGTCAGGTGACATGGGAGGAATACAGAGCTTGTGCTCACCACTGTAGGAAGAAAATTTGTGTGGCCAGAGCTCAATTATTGTTGAAGTTGGCCAGAACTGTGGGGAACAATGGGATTATTTAAATGCATTCATAGCAAAAGGCAGTGCAGAAATAACATTGACTGTGGGAATGGTAAACTCCCAGTCAGCCCGGAACTTGTGTGGGATCTACTGCTCCAGCTGGATCTCTGTAAGTCTCTGGGGCCTGATGGGATTCAGCTGAGAACACTCAAAGAGCTGGCTGATCACCACAAGGCCCTCAATGATTTCTGAACAGTCTTGGCTGTCTGGAGAGGTCACAGTTGAGCTGGCAAACATTGTCCCAATTTTCAAGAAGGATAGCCCTGGAAACTACAGGCCCATCGGTCTCACTTCAGGGCCTGGTAAAAGGACCCTGCAGAGAGGCCTGGACAGATTAGAGAGCTGGCAAACAGCAGCTCTACAAAGCTCAACAAAGACACCCTGAGTCCTGGGGGCAGTCGTGGGCACCACAAACATAACGAAGAAATTAAGCCATTGGAGAGTGTCCAAAGGAGGGTTACAAAGATGGTCATGGCTCCAAGGCTGCCAGAGCTCAAGGAGCATTTGGACAACACTCTCAGGCACACGCTGTGATTCTTGGAGTTGTCCTGTGATAGGCCAAGAGTTGGACTTTGACGATCCCTAGGGTCCCTTCCAACACGGGATATTCTATGATTCTATTCTATTATTCTATTCTGTGATTCTAAATTATTTTCTTTATATTACTTTTGGATTAGAAGCGGCTTAAACGCACAGGTTATTCATAATGAAGCAGTGATGGAGTCAATAAATTCAATAAAACCAGCCCCATGCATGGATTTCTTCAATTATATGAAATGCCCCTCTGTCTTGGGGCTGGGCATCCCATTACCATGCAGAGGGCAAATGAAAAATGACATTTCAAAACGTTCTCCTTTCTGTCCCTGACAGAAATGCTGGGGCTACAGGAGATGTGTATGAGCAGGATCAGCTCTTGCCTTCAAATTCAAAGCATTAGGATGACTGGGAGGAGGTTTCCTTAAGATCAAGATGTCAAAATACTCCCCTTGCTTTTCTTATTTTGCTTATACTGTTCCTTTGATTGCTTTTGTCAATCTATTGTTTGCTTTCCCCTTGGTTTGATTCACCTCCCATCATGAATCCCCTTATATTTCAGTCTTCTAAAGAGAGTATTTTGCACCAGAGGGAACATCTCTTCAGAAAAATTTTGTTGGATTTAAAGCCTGCCTGTTTTGATTTTTGAATGATGCTCAGATCTTGCTTTACACATTCTCTTTGAACAGTTACATTGTTTTGTTCATTTTTTTCTTATTTTCATTTTAATCTCCAGGTATTTAAAGGTACCTAGAAGTCTTTTTCTGTCATCATGCATTCAGAGTGGTGGAGCAAATACTCCATGGTGAACATCACAGTTTACTTTCCCAACCAAAATGAAAAGAAATGTCAGGACTGGGTTGAAAGCCAAAGGACAGGTACATGCTTTAAAACATATAATTTCCCTGTGGACCACAGCACACACCGCTGTCTCGCCAGTAAACACATCCTGGCAGACACTTTTCCTTCATTAGTAAAATATCACATTTTTCCACCAATTAAGAACATTGTTGTGCACTTCTTTTTTAACATTATTTATATACTGGACGAAGCATGAACATTCTGACACTGAAAAAACGTAAATTTTTAAAAATTGTAACAACACTCCTGAAAATCTTTTTTTATTTTTTCCCTTTCTTGACTTAACAGCAGCATAAATTATTCTTCAGCAAATAGCATCAATTAGCAACAGAAGTAAGATGTGCTCCTATAAAAGGACATTATCTCCCCGTGGCTAATATGACCTTTTTAAAACCAAGGTAAAACTTTTAATTAAAATGTGAGTTGCTTCTAGGAGTTCTTAAAACTCAGAATTTTTCATTAAATTGAGGTAATTATGAAGTACCAAACATGCCAGATTTAAAAGTAGTTTATATATATCACATATTGATTCATATAAGCTACATAAATTTGTATAACAAACAGATTGATGTAAACATATTTTATTTAAAAAGTGAGACATTAAATCTATGTCCATTTGCTTTGCCGCATATTGGTTTATGAATAAAATATGTTGTTGCATGGCTGTTTTATTTGCTTGTATATAAAACAAGGGTTCATTTATGACAAATTGATTAATGCATATAATAAGTTGACTTGTAGTTGCAGAATATTAAATGTGGCAGGATTGCTTTTGGTTTTGTAAGTCATTAATTTTTTGATAGCCACACTAGTAGGATTTAAAACACATAAAAGTCTATTTGCCTTTCTTTAACTGCAAGTAACAACCATTAGAGTTGATAGGACTTCTGTATGTAGCTAGAGTCTTAAAAAATATTCTTACACTTACATGAATTAAAGGGAGAATAAATAGAATTTGAATCTTGCATGAGATTTTGGGGTAGTTTGACAGCCAAATGTGAAAAAATATTGAAGTTCATAAGACAGACATATGTAATATAACATTTCCAGAACAGGTATGTGTTCCATATCTTGTCCAGGTATTCCATCTTAATATGAAGCACAAATGTTGTGGTTGGCTTGATTATGCACATTTTAAGCAAACTTTGAATCTCATGTCATTCTCCTCATGCTCAGGGCACAGACTGATCAGGGGGAAGGGTGTTTGGCAGCAGGAAGGGAACAAGAGGAAGGTTTCTCCTCCCTCCCCAAGGTGGCCAAACAGCAGAGAGCGCAGCAGTTTACAGCCACCTCCCAGGTACGGCTGGTCACAGAAATATTGCCTTTATAAGCCATTTGCACCACAGCCTGCTTGCTCCATCTGTGGTAGAGCTGCTCACATCCAGTGTGGAAAAGAACAACACAAAGAACACAAATAATGCGTTTAATTTATGAACCCAGGAACAGAGTGCCAGGAGTGGGGCTCTGCCCAGCCAGCGAGGCAATTTCAGTGCTGGCAACAGAGCTGAGGTCCATCAGAGCTCCATCTGCTGACACGGACAGCAAGCTCAGCCAAAGCTCATCCAGAATTATCATATCCATGATTTCCACAGATCTTTCAATTCTGTCAAAGCTCTGAGCTAGTGACTAGTCACAAAGAACAGAGCAAGACCAAGTTTTTCAATGGAACATGACCAGAGCAGAATTAAAAGGAGGGGGGAAAAATGGGGAGGAGGCACCCAAAAAACAACTGAACATTTCCTCTTTGACAGCCTTTTCCATGGATTTCAACATGGGAAGAGAAAATATTATTAATGTATGTGTTTTATATGTATTTTAGCAAGGTGAACACAACACTAAAAAGAAGATTTAAAATTAAATACATTAAAAATATGACAACCAGAGAGTGCTCTTTCAAGTGTCATAACATTTCACGTTAGAAATAATGGCAGGTTTGAAAATACAGCACCTGGCCAATTAATGCCCATTTAATCTTGTCAAATGTTACATTTACTTTTAAATAAAAGTGTATTTGCTGAAACACAAGAGCTCTACTGACTCCAGTGCACTCCTAACCAGAACAAATGTATCTACCCCGAAGCCCAAATATTTCAGCCAGAAAATCAATGCATTTTAACACAAGCCAATAAAATTACATCTGAGACAAACTATTCTTATTATAACCAATACATTTCCCCTGGAATGTATGCAACACTACTGAAACTAACCTGGAGTCATTGAAACTGACTTAAACCTGGTTAAAATGCTAAAGAGGGGGGAAACAGGAAAAAAATATACTAGTGCTCCAAACCTTACTATGTTTCAGAAAACTTGGAATATTTCTATTTTCTTTATCATGACTCATTCATCTTGAACCATTTAATGCATTGTCAACAACTCCATGTCCCTACCCAAAAAATATTTTAGATCGTAGCAATCTCATTTTAATCAGGCAACACACATCCCTAATTACACAGAAAGCAGGATGGTGCAGAGGGTGTCATACTACTACTTTTGTTTTGTGGGTTTTTTTCTAATTTCTCTTTTTATTTACCTGCAGATTTTAGAAATTTCATGAAAAGCAAACCTCCAATTCCTATCTCTATTGCCTGGATGCCATGTTGTGGGATTTCCTGTGATGGGGCAAGGAAAACACAGAGCCCAGTGGGAAACAGCACCTCGACAGCAGAGCAGGCAGATGATGTTGGTACTCCTCTCACATCCAGCAGTGCTGACTAAGACCAGCCTGAAGCCTGTCTGCACTGCCTGGCCACTTGGTGCCTGATTTGTATTTTCAACTATGCTGGAGAACGGAAGATGCCACTTTTGCATCATCATAGAAAACATGAGAAATACTATATTTTCATTTTTAGAGGGTTTTTTGAAAAACCTGATCTTTATATTTTTTGTGCTTTCTCCTCATAAATGACTCAAAATATAAAAACTTGACTATTAACATCAGCTATAACATCAGATCTAGCTCTATAGTGCCTGATTAGATCACCCTGGTTTGAACTAAAACTTCCTGAAACAATGTGTACTCCCTCTAGTGTCCACAAAAATCCACTCCAAACGGTGACTAAAATGCATGAAACCAGTTTTAAAATAAGAGCAGATGAAAATGAATACATCTTGAGAATTAATAGTCATTGAATTAAATCTCACCCATTCACTTTTCAAACAGGAGCTGAAAATTGATGAAGAGTTAAGGCTGCATAAAGATCTGGTCTGGAAAAGACCCACAGAACTGGGAAGAGAGGAGTGTTTCACCGTTAGGCCAAAAAAAGTATCTGCTAAATTTCTCTTTGGTCACAAATCAGTGCATTTAACCTGATACACCAGTCAAGTAATTTGCCTCTGAGAAAACCACTAACACTATAAATTCACAATTAGATTAAAATCAATTATTTAAATCAAAGTTTTCTGCTTGTTGGTTTAAATCAGAGTTAAATCACTTTGATTTATGTCAATTCACCTTACTGAACCCTTTAATCTTTCAGTCGATGACAAAGCTGCCATTGACTTGGAGTGGATGGTGCAGGAGGATTCCCTCAGGCTGCACAAACCAAACTCCTGCCTGGTCTGCCAGAATCACGTTCAAACAATTATCAGCCCCATCTGATAAATTAGTTTTATAGACTGATGCAGACAATGTCAGGAATTACACCACATCGTGCTGTAACATTTAAGTAACGTGCAGGCAGAATCTCTGCCCGTGCCACCCCCTGCATGTTTATCTCTTCACGAGCCCTGATTCAAAGCTAACTTGTTTTTTTCTTGGCATGGAAACCCAGATCCTGCTCCATGTGCATCACTCTGGTTGAACCAGTGGAAAACTCTGTTTACATCAGATCAGGCCCCATCTGCCCACTCACGGAATACTGGCAGGTCAGGGTCTAAAAGTTTCCTGCATTTGATTTGTTTATTTCTGGGGAGTAATTAAAAATGCAGCACTTCTAATAAAAAGCTGGAAAATGTTGCACTGCCATTGCAGTGGAAGAAAAAGATCCTGCATCCATTATTCACAGCTCTCTCTGAACTCGTGGCTGGATTTTGCCAACATATTAATTTTCACTATTTTTTTCTGAGGAAAAAGAAAAGATCTTTGGAAGAGAATCAAAGTCGTGAGCATACACAACAAGCACACACGCAAATCCAAATCAGAAAATGTTTTCAGCTAAAAAAAGGGCTGCAAATAAAAACAGAAAGGCAATTTAAACAATCAAATTAAATAATCCAATTAAAACAAACTAATTCATATATTCCCATGGGTGTCTTGATGAGCTCTAAATGAAAGCCCAAGTTAACTGAAATACTACCATTAATTTAACAAAACAAAATTATTCTTGCCCCTCCCTTCCCCAAAATGACTGTTTTGCTAGAAATCCCATCTTTATATTTTTGAATTATCCAATTTTTAATAGCCATTTCTGAGCATCCAAAGGGCTTTTGTGAGCAGTTACATCTTTCTGGGAACTGCATGTAGTTCTGATTAACACTGATAAAATAAAATCAGAATCTACCACCCATAATGAGGCAATTATCTTGCAAGCTAAAAATAAAAATGAAAATCCAATTAAATGACTTCATTCTCACTATTACTGACCAGTTGTTTTTCCCTGCACTTTTGTCTCAGAAAACATGCACAAGTGATCATGCAATTTGCACCCAGAAACATGTTTATGCTGCTGTGTATATATATATATATTTGGAATCTAATTTCACTCTTTAGGGATAGACATTTAAGAAAAATGGAGCTCTATTTCAATAAATATTGGGGTATTTTTTACATTTTCTTTGCGTCTTCTGGGTAGCACCAGCAACAACAGCATTACCATATGGGCAATGTGGTCAAGAAATCAGTAGCTTACTACCCATGATCACACCAAACTGCAGATGAATTACATAATTTGTCTTTACAGGTCACATTAGGGTGACCACATTGGCATTGTCCCCATGGTTACACCTTGATTAATTCCTGAATTATGTGCAGAACTTCAGCATAAGCAGCTGCCGGGCAGGAACCCAATGTAAACACGGTACCCTGCTTAACTGGGATATCCTACTGAATTATCCTTTATTGTACCACCAGAAGGCTATTAATAGTGACACTTTCAATAAGCTGCATTTTTGAAAGTGAACTAGAAATCACCACAGTGGTAAAGCACTTAGAAGTTATTGCTATACCACTGAAGAAATACAAACACAGTTATTAGATGTATTTTTAAAGGAAGACTTTTTTTTCACCCTGTATGATTTACTGCACTCACTGTTTTTAAGTCTTAAGGTGTTGCCTGAGCAAAACAAAGGTTGTGCTTACTTGGCAAGGAAATTCTAAATTGCTGACGCCAAGCATAGCACACTAAAGACAAAGCTATTAGGATTTTAAAGAGTATAGTGGGAAATAAACAGCTAAACACAAAGAGAACAGCGTGGATGGAAGACGTTCATCAACCCAGTCGGAAGGCAGGCTGGTCCAGGAGCAACTGAAAACATCAAATAACTAATGGGGGTTTGTCATCACAGAGCTTTCCACCATAAAATCATGGGTGCTGTGTTAGAACGGGATCCTTTTCAGAGCTGCTTGGAAACATCTGTCAAGAAGATGTGAAGATAAAGCTCACACAAGACACACCAAAACCACCTCAGAAACTTCTGCTGCACCAAAAGCATAAAAAAGGCAGAGAAAATAGGGACATGCAGAGGTAAAAGAAAACAAGAAAACAAGGACAAAGTTCATCTGGTGGATGCTCTCATTTTCCAGCAGGTTTTGCTCTGCATCTCTGCAGAATCAGATACATGGATTTGGGCCAAGGAGTACACAGTTATGATTTTATTGAACAATCTTTATTGGTGGAGAGGGGTTGTTAAACTTCTACTTAGAGCTTTTTTCAAAATGTATTTTAGTAAAAAGGCTGAAGCTCCAGGGATGGTTATTCCAGGATAAATGCAGGAGCTTTACAGAGTGAAGCTGCTAATGTAGAACAAGGAAGGAAAAGAAAATACTCTCAAGAAATTAAGGTCATCTTCCACCTTTCATTCATCCTTTTTTTCCCTAAAGCTACCTATCTCATCCTAATATTTTTTTGATCCAAGACTTAAGGACTCTTCTGGCCACTTTACCCACTACAAGTTAAGTCAGACTTTCCACTCTGCCCTGTTATCATACTAAGAGAAACCTGTTGTTGTGGGGGTTTTTTGTTGTTTTTTTTTTTGTTGTTTTTTTTGTTTGTTTGTTTTGTTTTGTTTTGTTTTTTGTTTGTTTTTTTTGTTGTTGTTAAAAACACCTATTCAAACAATTTTCCAGCCGGTTCACCTTTGGACCTCCCTTCATCACCAGTTAAGAGGTGGCATTTGAAGTCTGGCAGTTCCTCTCATTCACAGAGTGGGTATCTTGATCTCATCTGAAGACAAAGCTTAATTTATCTGCATGCTCTCTTCCTGAAAACATCATTTTTCCTACACTAGATAACCCCTGACTCAACATACACCCAATACACATCTCATAGTCTTTTGGTAACTGATCCTCCACTTAGGAAGGAATTCAATTTTGCAGGTTCAAGAAAAATCAGCTTGCAAAGGCAAATTAAGTGAAAAAATGTATTATACTTGAGAATGCAATTGTTAAGCAACCCCCTCATTTATAAGATTATTCACTGAATAATGACTTTGGGAATATCTTGTGAAGATGAGTTTTACGTGTCTATTAGCTGCCAATCCTGAACCTTTTCCCTCACCCCATTCCCTCACAGGCAAGAGCTGTAGTTGCAAATTTGTCTTTAGTTTTTGTTAGTCCTGGCTTACCATGCAAAGAGAAGAGGAAGCAATTCTTAATCTGCTGTGTCTAGCGAAGAACAAAAGGAAATAATACAAGAGAGGCACAAGCGAGCTCACTCTAGAGCCTCAGCGACCTGCCTGTGCTCAGCAGACCAGACATAAGGAGACCATGGGGAAGAAAATCCATTTCCAAGCAGGTTGCCGGAATAAGGATGCCAGGTGGAAGCATGGCATGTTTTCACCGCGTTTGTTTTCACATTTGTAACTAAAGATGGTTTAAGGACTTGGCATGGGAAAGACGAGAGCTCCCCCAGGAGCCTGGCTTTGGGCTCACCTGGGCACAGGCTGCTCTGGAGAGGGCTCTGCCTGGCCAAGGAACGGCTCACAAACACCACCTCGCCTTGAGGACTGGTGGAGCTTGGACTCTTTTTAGCAAGGAACCGAAACAAATGCAATTTCCATGCGAGCAGACTGCCTCTCCTGGTGGCCAGGGCCAGGAGAGGCCTCTCTTACCTGAAAACAAGTTATAAATAGCAGTATTATTCATGCACCCATAGCAGGTATCCCAACACGTCTCAAAGACAGAGTGACTGCAAACCAAGGCAGAGTGATACACACAAATCCATGGCATTCCTAAAATAACCTCTCTTTTGTAGCTCTTGGACAAGGTGCGGCTGCATCCTCCTGGTACAGCGGAAATGTCAAAGGCATCCTCCTCTTTATCCATGTGGATGAACTTGCTAAGAGAAGCCGTGCTGCCAGAGCAAATCAGGTACAGTTTCAAACAGAGATTAAGTGACTTTCACAAGCTGCAAAGAACACTGGGATAAAGGGAATGAAAGGGAGGAAAGATTAAAAGAAAGGTGAAGAGGTGACCTTCTTTGATGAAAAAATGAGCAGGTTAAATAATATGAAGAAAGCACATCCGAAACCCAAAAGCTCAAGCCCTTCCAGTAGTATTCAGACAAACCCCAAATAGGAACAGATTGCTAAGGTTTCTGGAATCAAGAAATGTGATTTTTGTGAAATACTATTTAGCAATAGTTAATATTCTAGACGTATTTGGCAAAATGTTTTTCCTCTCAGACTTTAAAAAAGAGTATTTTTTAAAGCCTAACTATTAGCATACACTTTGTATAAGCGAGACAGACTTATGAAAATTAGTTTCTAATTAAATAAAAAATCAACAGATGGCACTCTATAGGCAAGCCTTTATTTTCCTCATTTAATATATGGCTTTGCCTAAAAATTCTTGTGTGATTTAAAGAGCTTGCAATTTGGAGAAAACAACTCTGAAAAAGTCACATGAAAAGTGTTTAAATTGGACTGTCCCTAACAATGACATTAATGACAGATGAAAAATATATACACAAGGCAAAAAAATCTGAACAACTTGTATTTCCTAATTTTTACAAGAACAACACTTTTTTCAGCCATTGAGATTGTAATTATCTTCTGTTAACAAGGTATTTTAATTCACACACACTAAAGCTTGCTGATTACAGTTACATGAGCAACTTTGCACAGGGAATCACAGGATTATTTCTCATTAAGTGTGAAGTGCTGGAACTCTCTGTATGGAGTATTACAAATAAAAATATCAGTAAACTGAGCTGCACACAGACTGGATCTTAGTGAGGAAAAGCACAAGTGAGCCTTCCTCACCCCAGCCCTCCAAAGCAAGTTAACCTTAATGCACTTTTTTTACATGACAAGCACAACTTCCATCTAACTGACTTTACCTTCTCTAACCCCTGGCTGGAAAACAGGATGGACTGGGCCTGACTTCTGGAATACAGAGCTCAGACACAGAGGGAGTTTTGTTCTGGGCTACACAGGACATGATTTCAGCAGTGTTTTCTATCCCAGGAACTGTCAGAGGCAACTTCAGCCGCAGCAGCACTGGCAGAAGCCATTCTGGACAAAAAAAGCCCATCAAAGAGTACTTCAGGCCGTACTTTGGGAATTTTTAAGTAGCACTAAATTAACTCCACGCTGCCCCTGGACTCCCCCCAGCCATAACTGGGGGTAAACAATGAGTACAATAACTCAACAATATGTTTTTAGTTGGTTATCACAGATGAAAGGTGATGATGCTGCAACTCAGAGGAGCAGACTGACATGTAATTGCATGGGTTTCGTCCTTGTGCAAATAAGGCACAGTTTACTGTAGGCTGATTTTTCTCTGTGTGATATCTGGATTAGCAATTAACATTTTAATTAAAGATGGATTACCAAATATTAGGAAAATTATGTCTGGAACTGTTCAATTTAAAATCCACCATACATACACAGATCAACATGTCATTAAGTGCAAGTCATTTGCTGATCTGTGTAAAAATGATACGATTTATGTCTCTGAGAGACAGCATAAAAATTTGATATTATTATACATGAAGATAACTACTGAACAAATATCATACATGGGGATTTTTAATTTTTTTAGAAGTTGTATAATTACCATTAAGTTTTAGATGTTCATTTAGTGGAAGTTCTGACTGCAGTTCAAGCTATAGACTAGTTGAACTTAGCTATGTTTAACCAGAGCATGGTGGTGAAGGAGGACACACTGTTCTAAATGTAAATTGTATTAGCAACAACATATTGAGATTTCTGTACTCCTTGTTCCATTTGCGGTTTTTTGCCACGAGAATAAATCACAGCGTGCTTTCTGTTCTTGTAGCAATCTTTGCAGGGAGAAGCCAGAATCTGCACCATGTGCTTTTCACTCTGCATCTGGTCTCCTTTTGTCGAGGCACCCTGGGTGCTGGGTTTGCTTTTTCTGCTGTGTTTTTCTGAGAGGGTAAAACCTCCTAATCTCTATCTCACCTTCTTACCAGGGAGGACAACATTATGATCAGAGAATAAGTGGCACAATGGCCAAACAAGCCAAATGGAGAATAGGAAAAAGAGCATAATGCATGGAATATTTGGACCTATTTACTGGTCATTAAAATTACAGATAAATTGCACTTTCAGCTTGGTCATAGAAAGGAACTGGGACAAGCACACTTATGGCAAACAGTATTATCAGAACCTGCAAAAAACTTAACTGTTCTCATCAGCATCTTTTGAGCTGATCTGGATACAGCTGAATGATTTTGCATTTGTAAAAATGTACTATACTTGGATGAGTAGTAAATAGCACAATACATACAATGAAGCATGGATTTATAAAGTCAGCCTTTTACTCTTTAGTCCCAAGGTGTTTTAGCTTTCAGTAAAACACCAAAAAACAAAACAAAACAAAAACAAACAAACAAACAAACCACAAAAAAAACCCCCACACAGATATTTTTCGTGCACTGTTTCTAAAGCAATAGCAAACAAAACAAAAAATCTTTTAAGCTAAATACCTTCAAAATGGCAAAGCTTTCTCGTTATGTAGTTGCTGAGCATCTCTCTGGATTTAACTTCACTGACATGAGTAGTGATAAAGAAGTTTATTTCCAACAGGTACTGAGGTGGCAGAGCACCCACTGGTGGGTAGAGACACACATCCAATGAGAAGCAACTGCAACAATTCACAGCTAAGCAAACAAGAAAACGGAATACCTTTGGAAAGGGAAAAAGTCTTTTCATCCAGGCCAATGTTTAAGGCAATATTTATATAGGCAATGTCAGATTCGACTATGACTCCTCTCTGTATGTCAAAGTCATACATCTAAAATCTCACATTCAGAGCTTGGAAGAAAGAGGAGACTCAACAATAAAGTCTCTTGTGTCTACAAAGCGACTAGAAAACACTGAGGCAGCAGAAATGCATCTTAGAGCTGCTCATTTGAGTTTAAACATGATGTTTTGTCATTTCATGGGCAAGCAACAACAGAGCAATACTCACAATACAGAGTGCTTATTCTGACACCATCCTTCCTAAAGGCTGTTCCAACATTTTCATGGAATAACTTTGTTAAACTGTGGTTAGGACTTCTGCTATTTTTTTTTTCTTTCTTCCCCAAAAATACTGGTGTCAATCTGTCTGGACCACACTGAGGTTCAAAGCCTTGGGCTTGGAACTACCTTACCCACATTTAACTGTGCAAAAGTTGGCACTGGACAAGAGCAGAGCCAGTGAAGAAAAGTAGGGATGGGGTGAATTGGTTTCTGAGAGGAAACACTTTCTCGCCTTCCCAGACAGCCTCATGATTCCAGCAGACAGCAGTGGCAAAGCAAATACAACTTCAGAGTCTTTCTGAAAAGCACAACTGCATGATTTAACATCTTCGAGGTACTGAGAGCCATTACACAGCCTGGCCACAGCCCACAGCCCACTCCTCTGCAGAGGCAAATCCTTGCACCCACCTACAGGGCCGTATCCCCACAGGAATGTCTGTATTCTTACCAGGTGTCCGAGTATGTAACAAACAATTTCCATCCATTGTGAAGTTCTCTGATGTGAATTTCAGAAGCACGAGCCCCATGCATTTCCACTGTAAACACTGTAGTGTTTGCACCTGTTCTTTCTGTAAATGTTTTGACTCGTCCTCAGAGCATCCTTTGAAATTGCCAAAGAACCAACAGCTCCTTGTTTCTTTAACTTGTCAAGTCATGCACTGCTATTAACATTGCAGGAATAAAAGCAGAAACAAACACAAAACCTCAGCTGCATTATTGGGAGAATAGAAATACAAAGCGCTGGTCATAAATTACACTGAAAGGGAAGTTCTAAAATGCCCTCGCAGAAGTTGCTGCAATGTTTTGAGGGGAGAGAGGGTATTTCGAAGTGGCACATGTGCTGCCTGAAGCTGAGCTGTCATAGCAACAACCTCATTAAAGCACCCCTCTTGGGAGTGCTAACCTGTATTCCAACTGTTGGAAAGATGTCATTTATAATGTGACTTAATTCAGTTAAGAGTCAAAGTATAGTAGACAGCAGAAAAGTGAAACTGCTAATTTAAGGAATTCATAAAAGAACACGAAATCCATATCAAACAGCTGTGAAAAAATCTGGCTTTTGCCCTCATCGTTTTCCATCCCCTGAAACCATCACTATTTCAGTCTTTAAGCCTATGATTTACAAGTTATTGGCAATTCCACTTTCCTCGCCACCACCTTTCCAACCAGGGCTCTGGATGTGGCTCTTTTCTTATCTTACCACCCCAACACAGAAAGCATTGTCATCTCAACTGCTCACCCCAATTGCCTCCAGGTCTCACACCGCGCTCTTACCCCAGCAAATCACACCCCAGAGACAATCCCACAGCAGGATCTGCTCTGCTCCTCTGCTGCACCATCCTCAAGGCTCTTTCTCAGTGTCCATCTTTCCTCCAGAATCCCCCAAAAATGACAATTCAAATGAACATTATGATCCTTAGAAAGAAACATCTGCCAATATCCAGAGCTGCCTGGATATGATACTCATCACGTCTCTAATGGAGTGGCTGTGCAGCAGCCGAATAAATTCATGCATATTTGGATTGCACTTTTAAAGATCTATGATTTAATAACTAATTGACAGCAATAACGCATCAGTACAATACGTTTTGGAAGGGCCTTTCAGTTTTTAGAGGAGTAGAGATAATTGTAGATGAAAAATGAAAGAAAATGGCACTGCTTAGTAAATGAGTCGTTAACCTCTCAACCCGAGAGCTCCCGCTGGAAGCCTGACCAGAGGGACTGCAAGAGCTCCAGCAGCTGCAAGAGAGAGAATAAAGTTAATTTGATAGCTTTGGATTTCTTTTAGTTCTTTCAAATGCTTCCAAACTTGGTCCCCATCTCCCCAAAACAGTTGCTTGCCGGAGCATTTTATGCATCATGAGACAGGCTCAAATATTTCCCCTTTGGTAGATCTCACAGGGAAGGTGAGCTTTGCATATCCTCGCCCATAATGCTGTCTGCAGCATTTTAAGCTAAAACATGAACCAGTCACTTGGTGTCAGTGCTTTGACCTTGAGTGACAAAACCCACAATTTTCCCTTTATGCTTGCAGCTCCCCAAACAGCAGGAACAATCTCCTCAAAGGTCAGGGAGCTGCAGCCTGCAGGGCAGAGCCCCTCCCATAGGAAGCTGGGAGAGGAACAGCGACCAGCAAAGCACACAATTCCCAGTTTTAACTTCTATGGATCCCAGAAAGAGTCAGAACTCATGATCCATAGTGCTCTCTCTCACTCAAGATTGCTTGGACAAATTAAATGAATGTTTACATAAATCATCTCTCCAAAAAAAAAACTTTCTTATAAGGCCTAAATCCACAAACTTGATTCAAATTTTGGTAGAAATTTTAAGACTTGCAGCTCTGTATTTGGATCACAGTTTACCGTGTTCTTGCTTAGAATAACAACATAATACAGAGACTAAGCAATAAAAGTACCTGTGACTGGCATAAAATAGGTTATTTACATCGGGCTCCTAGTATGACTTCAGTAAAAAAGAAAATAGTGCTCCTATTTGCGCTGATCTCAGTTATCCTGCACAGCCACACTTACCAAGAGATACACAAAATACAATTATTATCTTCTGGTGTGCTGGTGTGTTAAAACAGGCCATCTCTGCTGTTCAAGGTAGGGTTTAATCTGGATCTGTACAAGACTTTCTATATTAATGTGTTTATTTGTTAACTGTTGGCAGAGTAGTACAAGAGTACGTTTGCAGCCAGTTGCAACTTACAGATTTTACAATAAAAAGGGAGAAATATTGGCCAGATAGTTAATTAAATGGCACTGAAACAGGTTTTTTTCCCCCCTTTCACAAATTCCAGTTAGTATTCCAAACCTGTCTTAGGTGCCCCAATGACACGAAAACCGATAAATCTTCATTTATTGTCAGTAGATTTCTAACCTGGCTGTTTTAAACAGCATGATGAACACATTTCAGCAGAATATATTAGCTGTGCCAGTTTAATAAGAGGGAGATTGATGAAGCCTTTCCTTTCTTCGTCTGTACGAAACACAGCACTCAGGGAAGAAAATCCTTCAGATTTTCCTTGTTCAGCAACACCTTTGCTTTTCCTGGGACACCATTTCTCCTCCTTGGACTATTACTAGCCAGTCTTTTCCAAAAGAAGTTTCCACTGAAGTTCAAGAGGGATCTCAAGCTTTATCAGCACCCACCTGATGAGAGCATGGGAAGAACAACCTCAGATTCCAGGGCTGTATTGCTGTGCCCAAGCTCTGCACAGGTTTCCCCTCCCCGTTTTCCTCCTTGTTGGGTACAAAGCCAACACAAACTGAATGTGGTCACCTGGCCCTGACAGGGAATGAGGTCTGGGGAGGGGGCTCCCTCCCCTGGGGAAGGGCCAGGGTACAACCCAGGTGGGCCAGGGTCAGAGCTCCATCCCTGCCCCCTCACTCCAGGACCAGCATCAGCAGCACCACCAGCACAGAAGGCATTTCTCAGATCAGATTCTCTGGCAATCAGAGGGTTACTAAGGACAAAGGAGAGATTTTCTTCCCCACTCTGTAACACTTAAGACTATCCAGAAAAATACAAATGCCTCCTTTTTTTTTTTTTGTTTTTTTTAAGGAGAATACTCAGCTCACATTTAAAATTGCTCCAAGAACTAATCCTATTCTTGATGCCTGCATCATTCACGTGAAGAACCAGAAGACCACACCATGAGCAACCCTTCTCTGCCACCAGCACAGGAGAAGCAGGAGCCCAACCCCACTCCTTCCAGAGGGGCTTTACCCAGTCCCAACTGGTCAGGTATTTTCCTTTCCAAATAAACATAATTTACCAGATTTTCCAAAACTGTCCCCAGCCCCTTCTGTAGAAAAGGCTGCAAAGGGAGGCAGGAGTTGTGACCTTGGCAAGTGCATGAGCCCCAGAGGGCCAGCAGGAAGGAGATGTTCTGAGAGGCATTTCTCCCCCAAGTACGGGTATGCATATTGTTACTGGCTAATGAAATTCATACTCATACCTCCCACTTCTTCCTTCTCTGAAGGATATCCTTTTGGATGCTTTGTGGTCCAACAGACTTCGACATCTAAGAACCTGTTAGTCTGCTTTTTATTCCTCTTGTAATTAGAACAAATGTTCAGGTTATTGAGAGAATTAAGAAAATCAATATTAATGAGCTTTTGGACTATGTTATTAGACGTTTTCAGCCCACAATTGCAAAGTATTCTGGCTTACTTTGCCAGGATTTTGGGTTTGTCTGTTGGTTTTAAACACTAACAGACTTCTCAGGGGAAAAAAATGGTAAGTCTGTGCACCCAAGCTGGCCAAACTGTAAAAACTCAGTTTATACCAATAATTACACACTCCTGCCTTCCCCCAAAAACAAAAAGAGCTCTAAAGAACAGAGCACTCTACCAAATACAGTTTTGTGGTATGTACTTACTTTAAATATAACCAATTGCTTTAAAGGGCAACCATTTCCACAGCACAAAGTTCACATAAATTTTCCCACAAGTCCCAAATGCAAACACTATCTGCAAAGTCCACACGCTTTGTATTTCACCAAAGCTTTGCAGAATACATTTAGCATAAGAGAAAACAGAGTTAGGTTTTCCTCTTCACTTCATCTTTTCTGACAGAAAGGTGTCAATAGGAAGGTGCTGACAGGAAAGCTGACTGCAACTTTATTACTGAAGTATGGGGGGATTACTTGGTGTTATTGAAACATCACTGCACTGCTGCTGACCTCTTTTTTTTCCCTCCTTACAGTGGCAGTGATTCCTATTGGCATGAGCTACTTTTAACCTTCAGTTATTTATCAATGGGAAAAAAAAAAAAAAAAAAAAAAAGAATTCTTTAAGTCTAGAATAAGGCAGGTGAATGTAAAATACACCCGTGCAGACCTAAAGTCCCACAGTGGGTTACCATTCATTTCTATAAAAATTAGATCCGGATCATCCATGAACTCTTCACTAATACACTCATTCCCAAAAGCAAGTGCTTCAAGAAGCCTCCTGTATTTCCAGGAAAGAAAGAAGAGATGTTGATTTCCCCATGGCTTATCAAAGACAATACTTGCACATACCAAATGTTGCTGCTTAACTCTTCATGTATTCAGCAACACAAGCTCTTTTTGGTTCAGAAGCACTGTGGAGACTGTTAGGGTTTTTTGGTACTGGATGTGGCCTTTTTTGCTTTCCATCAAATGAAATAATGCTGTAATTTAACAAGTAACCCTCCACCATTCACTTCCAGTTTGTTTGTTTCCCTGTGGCTGCAAACCCCAAATGAAAACAGAATTCGACAGGCACCTGTACCATCAACAGCTGTGACTCTCTGATGAGCTCTGCAGCACCTGGGCTCCTGAGGCTGTAAGGGAATTTCCCAGACATGAGATTTTGTAAATTTGATAGGGGGAAAAAAAAAAAAAGGAAAAACGAGAGGAATATCCTACTCGAGATGAAGCCAGAATTCATGAGGTGAAATCAGATGCAAACCAGTAGGAGTCACCACTCTGCTGGCTCACAAACACAAAGCCTATGGCCAGCTTATGCTTCTCAGTTGTCCCATGAAATACAACCAAAGATTTCAACTCAGGTGGGACAACTTTTGCACTCAACATAAAACAGGCTAGCAAATGGAATGAAACAGATTTTTTTTTTTTTTTAAACTAGTGAGGGGAAATTACTTGTGTGCATGCACAACCTGGCAGTGGTAAGCAGTTCAAGATGACCACCCTGAGCAGACAGGTCTTTCCTCCCCAAAAATCAGCAGAAGAATCATCAGCTGACTGCAGGAACAAGCACTCTGCTGTGTTAATTTACTCCTAGTACCACACCAAGGACATGCTGTGCTATCTTTAGAAAAAACTGGCTACAGTGGGGCGAAGCAGACTGTTGATATATTACGCTCTGACATTTTTCATTAAGATATATAAACTCGTGGAAGACGCGCTCTTGAATTTGCATATTTGCATCATGCTTTTCATAGACACGTAAACAGCCTTTAATGCACTTAAATTACTTTGAGCTGCTGGATTAGCAAAGGGGATGCAGTGGCAGGATCCGAGTTGTGCCACACCTACCAGCTCTCAGCACTCATTTTATGCAAATGCTTTTAGTTACGCTCCTTAGGCTCACAGCCACTTATTAAATTCTCCTGAATTTTGAAGTCTTTTGCTGGTAAGTCTTCAGAGCAGCAGTCAACAGCAGAATGGCAATCACGGGCAATCACTGAGAGTTTAGTTATGTTACAACTTTTTTGTGAGGCACTTCTGACACAGCGTGATGCCACCGTGGGAAGACAGGCCACCAATTACTGTAAATCAGCGTGGTTTCATGAAGGAGCATTTAACAATTCTAACTGACATAAAATCATAACATGGTTCATATACTCATTACTGAACACCACTAATTGGTGTGGGGAGTTATGCTGTTTTCAGAAAAAAGTATGGAACTTATGAATTGTTCCGAGAATATTCCACAGCAAAGGTAGCAATAGCATTAGAAATACAAGCAGGCTTTACACACTTGAATGTGCTTTAAATACTCAGCCTCACAGTTTGTATCAGAGCCGTATTTCAGAATTTTGTCATCATCTGTTGACAACCATCTGCTTCAAACTTCTTACCGCCCTAGGAGTGGCCAAAATTGGATACTGACAGAGAGAATTTCTGCACAGAAAGCAAACTATTCACAGGACAAAATAAGTGTCAAAGGCTGGAGACCTGGACACACAGGCCCAGAAATCCAAGGTAAATAAGAAAATTATAGAAATTTAGATCTGACACTCTCCTGCAATACGACTGGAGATGCAGTTCACAGGTCTCTGAAAACGCAGAAGTAGCAGATTAGCTGACATCAATTCTCCAGAGCAGTATAATCTGCAGAGTAAATAGGTAATATTGTGTACTGTCAACTCCGTTCAACTCACAGCCACTGGAAACCCAGAGAAAGAAATGTAACACAGCAAGTGCAAGCTGAGGAATTCATTCAGATGGGTCTGTACACACACACACTGACCTGAATAGCTTGCTCCAGTTTGAAGAAATGTGATAATGGGCCACTTGGGTCAGGGCATGAGATTCTGTCTGCTGAAAAAAGCCGTGGTACTCCTGGCTTGGCTGTACGTAGCACAGCACCTTTCACAGCTCTCTCTCTACAGCCAAGGCTTTATATACATATGTATATACGTGCAATATATTCTCACCGAAGTGGTTACACCAGCCCTAGAGCATCACCTGCTCAGGGGAGCCTCCAAAACACCTTTTTGCTCCAACACAGAACAGCTTTGTTTCTACCAAAGGCATGCCAGCAATTCCACCCAACAAGCCGTAGGCCTGGGACAGCGCTTAAGTTTTCACACTTTTATAAAATCTCGACCTGCTTCATCTCCCTTGCACAGGATTGAATGTTGTAGCCTCATGAGTTCTGCCTAAGACTCCTTACTTTAAGATACCACTATGAAGAAACCATTTGCTGCTCACCATTATTTCAGTAATTTAAATATAAAAAATAAAAACACTTGGCTTAGGATGTGGGCCCAAGGGGAACAAATTCCATTTTGCAACGTTCCTCCACTCCTTGCACTCCTTAACTCCCACTGCCTGCAAACATCCCTCAGAAAAAACAACTTCAATAGTTACACAAAATAAACCTATTTTAAACCAAGTGTTTCTGATTAATTTGGAAGTCAGGCCAGTTTCCCTCCAGGAGATATATGACTATCAGCACTGGAGAACACACAGGGTTGACCTACCCCTCGTTATACTTTACACTAAATACTGCTGGAAAAACAGCTGCTTTAGGACAGGTTCCAAAAGAAAGTCGAGTGTGCTCATCCTTGGATAAATCTGCAAAGATTCATAGGCAACTGATGTGCTGAGTGAGAAGGTGCCACCTTCCACATCTCCAAAACCAATATACATTTTTCATGAAGAAAAGTGGTGCATCATGTAGAAGACCAGCAGATTATTCTGTATAGCAAAAAACTAGATTTAACCAACCTAATGACTTTCAAGTAGCAAACCATAGACATTTCAGCATATTGAGCTGTCTGGAATTTTCTCTGGTTTTCTGACCTCACAGGAAGGCAGTCTCCTTGCAAAAAATCAATGTTTTTACATGAAAAAATATCAATTTAACTTTATTAAAAATAACTTATGCAATAACTCCTCTTCTGGAGGATTATTACAAACTCTGAAATGAGAAGTAATCAGATATTTCATGCACATAATTTAAAATTAGATAAGAGAAATATAAACATGGGTTCAGTTTAAGAAACCCAGCAAAATTGAGTCAAATATTGGAATAGAAATATTACAAGAAATAGATATTTCTTGCATAAAAGTCACAGGACAATAGAGGAAACATAATTTAATTAGAGGTCCTCTAATTAAGAATTTCCAGTGAAATTTTAATGAAATAGTCCAAAGTTCCTTTACACTTGCATGCAACCTGATTCTATTACATCAAGGACAAAACAAAGAATCCATTAACTTCAGTGGTCTTGAAGAAGGTCTGAAATCTATTTGTTTACAAAACATAAAAAATGTTTTGCTCCAGAGAAGAAAAAGTCTCATTGGCAAATGACACACTTTGATTTCCTGAGCACACAGCTTTACACAAATACCAATATACTTTGGGTAAATCAGTGTGTGTTTGCATATGCAAAAGAGCATCCAACCAGCAATGAACTTACTTTGCTCTCCCCTCTTTTATCTTCAGTGTATTTGCAAGCAAAAAGAGGCAGGTGTTTTGTGGAAATCTACCTATCATGTAGAAAATTGATGTGATTTTTCGTGATCTTCTGGCATTCGTGTAACTTTTTCAAACTTGCATTTTTATGACTACACAATGCTACAGCATTTTTCCAAAAAAAGATACACTGAAGAGGGATGTATCAGAAATGGACGTGTTTCAGTACTTCCAGTGCCTTAGAATTATTCAGAAGAACTTTGCTTGAGAAAAATACTTTCCTGCATGTTAAGGGAGGAGGAGACCTAAGTGTTCTACACCATACCACAGCCTCTGAGGACATTATAAGCAGCAGCCCAAACTATTTGACAATTTCAAAATTGTATTTTAAAAAATATCACTGAAAAGATATTTTTGTTAGTTTCCAGGCAGGTGAATTACAATCATAAAGCTTTACATGAAAGCCACATAGGAATTTTTGTGGGAGCATCTCCACGTGTTCACAGAACAATCTTCTACACAGAGCACCTCACATAAAAACACTGCATTTGCAGAGCATTGCATCAGCATTTCTCTTGCACATGGTCCATCCCCACCCCAAAATACCACTGCAAAAAACAAAACTGCACTTTTTCATTCTCTCTGCTCAGTCGAGGAAAAACAAGAGTGACTATTAGGAACTGCTGTTAAAAACAGAGCTCTACAGTAATGAAAACTTTGAGGAATAACAGATATTATTTTGAAGGCTTAGCTCTAAGCACTTGAAGTGTAAGTCATTCAAGAGTGCCATTCCCAAAGGTTACCAAGGGATGTCCTACAGATAATCGGGCAATAGATAGCCCAAAGTACGTAGATATTCCCAAGAAAAGGAAATAGGTACATCCTTGTTTCTGAAGCGAAGCTGAGTTTCAGCTGTCTGGCTCCTCTGGAAGGCCTCATCACTCAGCAGGAAGCAGCAGGAGAGGTGTTTAGGAGTATCGGGCGGGTTGGGAAGCGCATTTCAGGATGCAACGTACCATATCTAGAACTCGTAATGCTGTAATCTGTTTTTCCGCCTCAGAGAATTAGGCTGTATTTCCAACTGCATGGAAATAAAAATCTCCAGGCGTACCTCACTTCCAGACTGGCATTACATCATCTCTAAAAAGCCCTATTACTTAGCAGCACACTCTGCATATTGCAGTGTTTTGTTATTAATACACCATTGCAATTTATGGCAGAATGGTCAATAAAAATGCGGTTTCTGCAGAGACAAACAGCCTTCTCTCCAGCATGCAGCCCTACCCTCAGACTGGCAGGGTTCATAACCACCACACATGGAGCCCAACCCCAATTCTGTATTCACATACTGCTTGGGAAGCAATGACATATACAACAACAAAATATAATAGGCTCATATAACACTTCCCAGGTACAGCGAAAAATCTTACTCCTGCTATGTGGATCTTGCAAATTAAATCAGATTAATAACATAGTGAACGTATTACTGGCAAAAGCATGTGTTTATCTCTAATGATCCTTCCCAGTTCCCATTAAATCTAATTAAAAGGCACTGACTGAGTTTTATTGGAATTCCATTACTGAGGTCCAATCCTGCTCTCACACAGCCTGGCACCCATGGGAAAATGCCCTTCACTCCCGTAGAGGCTCTGGAGCATCCTCACTTTAGGAATCCTGTCAGCAGGATCACGCTGGGCTGGGCTGGGCAGCTGATTCCACAGCAACAAGTCTTGGTTATTTCACTTTACCAACTGCTTAGAAATGAAGCTTTGTATCACTTTACAGCACTATGTTTTGGTACATCTTGGGAATTTGTCCCATTATGGTCAACAACTGGCTAGCTAGCTGAGATAAGTTTACAAATATTTTCATCTCTTCGATAGAGATAATTTAAGGGGGAAAAAATTCAACTTGTTCAATTAAAAAACAAACTAGTGGGTTGGACAGAAGGTGTAAAGTCATTATTTGAGTAATTATATTTTTTAAAAAACCCAATTAGTTCCTAATTGCACTTACAAATTTAAGACCTAGTTCTGCAATGTCTACACTTAGCCCAAACTGACGTTAAATACAGACTCAATAGTCTGTATGACTTGCTTAGAAGTAGCCAAGTTCTGCTATTTTCATCTTCACTGTTCATCATTAAGAATGTTTTGAGGAAGTGCAATTAAAATGAGTTCTCTAAGCAAATTTTTTTTTTTAATTGCATTTGAAGAACAAGACTATTAAGCGACAGATTAATACATAAAAACTAGGAAAAAAGCAACAACACGCTGGGATTCCAAATATGCTACTGTAACAAAAACAATGTTCTATTATCTAAATTGCCAGCCTTTCTAGAGAAAGACATAATTCTAAACTCACGAGTTGCAATTACGTAAGTCCTTAGAGCCAGTGCAAAAAGGACTAACCCATTTTCTCCAACTGCAAATAACCAGTAAAGGACCTGCAAGAAGGTGCTGGAGGAACACCTGCTGCCAACCCGCAGACTGAAGTCAACGTGAGTTTTACCACTTTAAACGCAGAAAGATTGGGGTCCATATGAACCTCAAAGGTATGGCATATGCTCAGATTTACATAGCAGTCGTCACATAGCTCTTCAAAGGAAGCACTGTGTGAAGTGAGAGCTTCTCTCCAAGCCTTTGGAGGACAGCTCCTTCAAGCTGCCACAGCCCCAGCAGAACTGCTGTGATAAATTAGTAAAAGGCTTGCTGCAGAACAAGTTTACACATAGTCTTTTCACATCAAACACCTAGTTTTGAACTTTGAAATGCCGCTTACCCTTTAAATAGTTTGTGTGTTTCTACCACTTTCTTTTTACTAAACTACAGCTCTCAGAAACCACTGAACTTAAAAGAACAACTCAGGTAGGAGAGAACGTGCACATCAGTTCCCAGAAACCCACACACAGAGCCTGCCCAGGCTCCAGGAGTGCCAGGGGTTTGTGCGTGCACTCCACACTCAGCTGAGGGCAGACAGACATCACTGAGTGCCTCCAAAACCAACCAGCCACTGAAACTGCGCTTGTGGACATCTCCCACAATTTCTGACTTTAATTAACCCTTACCACACATCCTGCAAAGGACTGTCTCAAACTCCTGGATATATTTTTACCCTCCTCTGTAATTTTGCCTCTCTAATGATAGGCATGTTCTTAAGTAATAGTTTATCGGGGTAAATAAATAAACAGCAAAGTCACTGTGACCTTGGAAGCATCTCTTTTGCATGTAAGATACTAATACGTATTATCTACATTCAAAATGTAACAAAGTTAACTACGGGAACATACACCTCTGTAGTACAGCACAGAAACAGCTTTTTTAGGTTTTTTCAAGAACACTTTCCAACAGATGGCCAAGCTGGAGCTCAGTCTGGTGAAGTACAGCAGTGCTGGTACACCCAGTTTCCAGCACTAAGCTGCTAATAACAGAGTTGTATTGTAAAGGTTCCCGGTGCATTTAGTGTCACCTGCTGTGGCACCTTACCAGGGAATGAAGGCCATCAGCAGTCGTCCCAAGGAGACAAATTTATCTCACCTGGTTTGAGTTTCTGCTGCAGGGGTGAGTATTCCAAACTCCCACCAGCCTAACCTTAAGCCTGAAAATTCCATTTCAAAGTAATTTGCTTCCAGCTTTCACTTAAATAGGGTCAAAGGACACTGCAATACAATAAATTCCCTGCTAAGTGGGATGAAGACAGAAGTTTTGGAAATGTTTTTGTGACTGCAGAAAGGAGTGAAATTCATGAAGATTTGTAATTTCTTCTAAAAAACAGTTTTCAAATTAGGAAAAAATATAAAAAAAATAACATGTGATATGCTATCACTCATGAACTTGAATTTTAAGTTATGTGACAACATTTTCCCATATAAAGTCTCCCTTTAGAGGAGCATCTCTGGTCTGCAAGACTTTGCTGAGAAGCTGTTTCACCACACCAGCACCTGCCTGAGAGCTCCAAAACGCTAAAACCACACATGAAAGAGTGGGAAGAAGACAGTGGCTCAGTGCTGCTGACAGCAGTGACGTGCCACCAAAACCCAACACAAACAAGCCTCAGCACAGACAGCAAGTCGATTAATACGAGCAATGCAACTCATTAATACTGGTGTGGACACACATCTTGCTGACAACTCCGAGATTATCCAGTCAAGCTCCCATTATCTAGGGCATCTTGGATCACCTCTAGGTAATCACTCTAATTAGCGCAGTGGATCCATGTAATGACATTCGCAGCGGCAGACACAAAAATCAAGGATGACAAAAAAGGGTGTAGGAGCCCAGGCAGGGAGCAGCTCCAAGGCTGGGAAGAGCTGTGGGAAGGAAACGCCCACCAGAACCACAGAGCACGGATGGGACCTGTGATGTTCCCCTGAGCGTCTGTTGGGAGAGCAGGTAACAAATGTTGGCTTCTCAGCTTCCTAAACTGTTTGCAAGGTTTTTCTCAGGCTCCTGAAATTCATTTGTTGCAGCTATTATGTGAAGGCGTTGTAAGTGTTGCAAGGAATCTGGGTCCATCCATTTCCTCAGGAGGAACTGACTGAAGAAGGAAATCACCTCTTCGTGGCTTCAGTGGCACAACCTCAGCCGCAGCAGGACTTATCCCTTATCCTACCACACTCTCCTGGCTGGATTCCATTCTGCTCACTTCCCTTTTTCATCTCGTTTCCAGCTCCCCCTCTCCATATCATTTTCTCTTCACAATTTTTTTATATACATGAAATTGGAGGAGCTGTAACCTGGCTGGGGACAGACCTGGTAAGACTGGAAGAATTTAACTGTATTTCAAACCCAGAGAAAAGGGCTTAGATAATTCAAACTTTGGTGGGGTTCCTCCCCACCTCTTTTTTGCCTCCTGATGTTGCCCACTGGTCTAAGAGAAAGTGTTACCTCTCCCTACAGCAACTCACTAATATTTTATATTACCATGGCTACCACAACACTGCTATTAACACAACCCATGACATTTTCCCAATTCTCTTATTACCTATGGCGAGCCTCAGTGCATTCCAAATTTCAGTGCCTTTCACATACATTAAGCTTAGCATGGTCCAGTGACTCAGAATTTCCTCCTGTAAAGGAAAATCAGCTTGGTATGGTCAATAATTTTTGCACTGTATCATAAAGTTTATCTGATGTGCAAATGTAATTCCCTTTTTGGATGCCTCATCCTGAATCCCTTTTAGGTTGAGACCACTTGACATTTTTTTTTAAACAAAATGCCTTTTAAGTCCTAATTTGTGCAGTGCTCGGTTTTGATAAGACATGACATTATGATATGATGAGTTAGTTGATTCTAAGTAAATTTGATTTATCCCACTTTTGGGGCTGGTATGATTTACAAGGATGCTGCCTTTTAAGATAGGATTGATTTTAATATAAGCTGACAGCACTTTTTTTTTTTTTTTTTTTTTTTTTTGGGAAAACCCCAAATAAGACAAAGGAAAAAAAAAAAAAAAAAAAAAAAAAAGGTAAAATTAAACAAAATTTAAACACCAGAAATTAATATTCATGCATAATTAGCACTTGCTTACCGCTGTGAAGGAATACAGAGCGACAAATCAGTTTCCAAAACAATTCCACAAAATGTTTGGAAGTTTGATTTTTATTCATAAGATCAGATGCAAGCTACATCTGCTGAAATCTAATCTGACCATTCTGTGAATACCATGGAAAGTTCTTGAAATATTTTCCATCAAACAAGCACTACCACGACCACCAATCTTTGTGAACCAAAGCAAAAGCTTTGCTTGGTATATATGCACCCTTCATAAAACTGAAAAGATTTCCTGAGAGCCTTTCCTCTCCGGCTGTTCAAGTGCCGTTCTTTGGAATACTATCCTCATTTCCTCGCAATATCCCTGCACCTTGTGATGCAGTGTTTTAAACACGCAAGTTTGTGATGCTGCAGCAACACTTTTCTCGTTGATGGGTAGTTATTTCTCATTTTCGCAGCATGAATCACCTATACAATTCGGAGAGCTACGTGGGAAAGGGACGGGAGAGGTTTGGTAGTTCGACTGAAGCAGAAATCTATTCCCCAGACCGACTGTGCAGAGGCATCTGCACTCACCCAAACGAGTTGCAAGCAGTTAGTAAACAATTTAGTAGGTAGTGTGTACGTGATGGAGAGGAGCTGGATGTCTAACAGAATTCAAGGCATTACAGAGTTACATTTCTGCTGAAATCTAACTAAACCCTCGCAGACTGCGTACATCACCACCCAGGGCATCTCATTCATGAGAGCACGCAGTTTGGGAGCTGAAGGGCTACAAGCCGACAGACAATTTTCTGGTGAGCAGGGTTTTCTACAGCGGTAAGAAAACCTGAGTCAGAGTAGCACACCGCCGCTCCCGCACCTGAGCAACACAGAAAGCGGACTTGGGCTATACTTAGAAAATATCCAATTCAAACACCTCGCAGGAAAATGAGAGCAATATGTGCACTGGTGACTGTACAATAAGCGACACGAAACCCCGAGCCCCGCTCCGGCGGGGGAACCGCAACCCTCCTGGATCAGGGACTTCTCTGAGCAGGAGAACAGAGTTGGAAGTTCCGTGATCGCCCGCCCCGCGGCTGCGGGACCCCGAGCCCCCGTGCTCAAATCCAAGTTCAGGCACTGAGCGAGCGGCAACTCGGGGACATTGAGGAGGGAACTTTTGGAAGGCTGTGGGAAGCGGAGGGCGCTCGCCGTTCCTGCGGCACATCGCCGCCGGCCGCGGGGCTGGTTCGGGGAGCCCCGGCCGGGACCGGGGGTGGCCGGCAGCCGCGGCTGTTCCCCCGCCCGCGGCGGATCGCTCCCCGCGGTTCGTGCCCGGTGGGGCCATCGGGACCATTGGGAACATCATCCCGCTCCTCGTCCCCGTGTATTCGCCGCCGCCAAGGTTCGCCCCCAACCCAGCGCGGCGCGCCCGCAGCCCAGGCGTGCGGGAGCGCGGGGATGGAGCGCGGTGATGGAGCGCAATGAGGGGAGCGCGGTGATGGAGCGCAATGAGGGGAGCGCAGTCAGGGGAGCGCTCCNGAGGGGATGCGCCCTCAGCCGCTGCCCCCGCCCGCCTCGCGTGGGAGCGCCGGTGTTCTCTGCGATTTGAGGGCTCNGATGGAGCGCAATGAGGGGAGCGCAGTCAGGGGAGCGCTCCGCAGCCGCGCCCGTCCGCGCAAGGCGCAAGGGAGCAAAACTTCCCGAGCAGAAGCGGCGG